>JAPUUL010000423.1:0-18762 GCA_029590625.1 Lasiodiplodia mahajangana
GATTTGAATTCGCATTCGCTGGCCTCGGCGCAGGGCGCAAGTGGCAGCACCAATAGCAGGTCGCGCCCTGGAACAAGCTCGGGCGCTGATCAATCAAAAGAACACAGCCGGCGACCCTCCTTCGGCCGCAAGCCCTCCCTTTCCTCTCCATCCAAGGGCAAGCGCCGTGCTAGTTCGTCTGCTCTGAGCGCGGGAGGAGGTGGAGGAGGGCAGATTATAACCGACGCAACGGCACCACCCGCTCTGCCGGATTACGCTCTGTCTGCAGCTGCTAAAATATCCAAGGACAGTGATGCTGTTGTGTCACCGTCCTCCGTTGATTCCTTTTCTAAAATGATAAGCCGCACTATGTCTGCACCCTCCAACGGGCTCTATCAAACCATGTCTGGAGTATCTGGCGCAGCTGTTGCGGCCACCTCTCCCAAGTCCAGTGTACCTTCACTACCAACAGAAATACCTTCATTATACAGTCACATCTTAGACGTCGCAAACAAAAGAATATCAACGTTAGATTACCTACGTAAAGCGTGAGTTTCTCTAGTACCTGAGGTGCCATATGCCAAGGCCCTGTTCTTCTCATTAGTCCTGAGCTGACATTGCTACCTAACACAGGCACGAAGGGCGCGTTTACTGGTTTAATACTCTTCTCTTCGACAAACCTGATATCGCGCGCATGCCCTACTTTGACAGTCGAAAGCTAGCCCGCCGCGCAACCAATTACCTACTCCTAGGACTCTCCATCCCTGTTGTCATCGACCTCAATTCATCGACGCCCCTCGAATTTCTACGCTCACTCAACACCCTCCTCACCGAGTTTGACTCATATCAACAGATACACACAGAAAACGGCGTGAGCTCAAGCTCCTTATCGCGTGCACGCCTTCCACAAATGTTTCGTCGGCCAGGTGGCAAAGGACGCCGGCAATCAGGGGCAACAAGTCTTGACTATGCAGATCCAAATAGCGCCAGCTTTAATAAAGATGGGTCTGCAGTCAACGCCATGCCTGCAACGGTAATCAACTTTGGTCTTGGAGGGGAGGGTAATGACTTGGTGGCGGGGGAGGAGTACACTCACTTGCTCACGCCAAACCTACCCTTTGATCCGGACTTTTTCGAGACGTTCGCAACACTATGCGACGTGCTCATTGACTGCTACTCTCGACTCATGAGTCTCTTGACAAGTCCAAGGGATTGCACACCCGCGATTGTCGAGTTATTCACGAAAGCAGATCAGCGCGTGCGCAAAATCATAATTCAAGGAGTTGTTAAGGAATTTGAGGACTCTAGCAGGGCAGGGTTAAAGCAAGAGGTGGCAAATGTTGGAAAAGTTGTCCTGGGAGGACTAATGTGAATTGAACATAATGCTGTTTATTGTCTTGGGAGGACTGAACATAAATTTGGGCAAATGCAGGATTGACACCTGGACACTACAAAGGATTGCACGGAGCATAGGCGGCAATGGGTTGATCTGTATGATACTCATAGACACTAATCCCTCACGGGAGGCACTACATAACTAATCTCATATTTATAGGACTATCCGGCCAACAAAACTAGAGTGATTAATGTTTATGAGACCAATAAATCAAGAATAACAAGGTTCATCAGATACCATAACGCATTTGTTGGTCTTCAAGGGGTTCACCACGAGTGGATCACCTCAGTGCTTGACTCTATAATGGATATCATCACCTGAACATAGTATATCCAGCTTGGCCTTTCCATGTAGAGCATCACGGATACCAAGGACTTCCCACGAAGTCTAGGGTGTAGATGGTATCTAGCTGCTAGCAATGGAAAGACCAACTAGATGTGTCCCACAGCCATCACCCTCAAGTTGCTGACGAATCCCCTCGCACCAAGAATAAGCCCCATCGAGTAACCAAGCCCACTGCAGGAGCGAGCCAGGCAATCGCATAACTATCAATCTCGACAAAAAATGGCTTCTACCCACATCCATGATGCTTTCCCCTCCAACATGACCGATCCACGACCAAACCTAGCCATCAAAACCGCCGCCAAGGGGGTACGGTGATACCGGGCAGAGCCCAAACCCCCAAGCCAAGAAGCCGCGGACTCGTATCTTCGTCCATGAGGGACCTCCAGACCGGCGAGGGATGGAACAGGGCCACAAATATCGGACACAGCATGGGTGGGCGGAATTGATTTTCTTACAGCAAAGCCGAGGCCAAGCCGGGTAGGAGGGGTGAATGCAAGCGCATACTGGGATTACAGGAAAACGAACGCGAGGTGAAGGTAAGCCGCTGTGCTTCTATGGCGGCGCGTTTCCGCTGTCTTCTTTGCGAACTTTTCCCGAGGGAAAAGAGAAAGAGCCGTCCGGGGACTTTCTCCCAAAGCTGGATTATGAGACGACGAGAATCATAGTCTCTGTATGTAGCTTCGATAGCGATTTGTTGGGCGAGGGGATTGTAGAGAAGGAGAAGGAAGAGAAGCTTTGGGTATTGCTCTTCGCGGTTTTGTATAATTTTTTTTAGGGCAGTGGGGCACTGCTATAGTGGAGACAGAAGGTACCCTATCCTGTCAGGTAGCGTACAAACTCGCTGCGACAATGGACCTGATGACCAATGAGAAGTATCTGCCCCATGCAAGGGTCAAAACTAAATCCTCGAGTCATTGGTCCAAGCTCTATCTATCATAGCGCCCAGGTAGCTGTCTAGGCATACAGTAGTAGGACAATAGGCACCTACGACAGGCTACCATACGCTAGAACGTGAAGTTTTCGCGTAGGCATAAAGTTTACATACCGCGTTGAATACCTAGCTCTTGAGGTTGAGCGCTCTCCCTCCGATATATGTCATAACGTCGATTACATTGCAACTTACGTCAACGAACAAGGGATTTCACCATTATCGGCGCGGAATCTGGAACGACAAGACGATGTATTCGACCCTATAAAGATCTCAGTCTCTCCCGCCTTCCGCCCAGCCATCAACGCCGATATTTCAAGCTACACTCAACATCGATTGCAATATACCACAACAACAACACGCACCTGTTACGCCCCGCTCCGTGTCGATAGCCGTTCAAAATGGCTGGAATCTTCAATGCGGCTGCCACCTCTTCTACAAGCAGTGCTACCTTAGGTGACTTGAAGAACGACGTCGCCATCTCCAACCCGCCCGAGGACACCGTCTCGGACCTGACCTTCTCCCCCACGGCCGACATCCTCGCCACATCGAGCTGGGACAACAAGGTCCGCATATATCAAATAGCCAGTAACGGTGCTAGCGAAGGGAAACACATCTACGAGCACGATGCGCCGGTGCTAAGTGTAGACTTTTCCAAGGTTCGATCCTCCTTATACCTGTCGTACCCACGAGAGGATCCAACCGAATGTATCTGCTCACTTTCGTTCTAGGATGGAAACAAACTCGTATCAGCCGGTGCCGATAAACAGGCTAAAGTCTGCGATCTTCAAAGCCTTCAGACCGTACAAGTCGCAGCACACGACCAGCCCGTTCGAGCCGCACGATTCTTCGAGCTACCTAACTCGAACGGTCCCATGCTTGTGACTGGTTCCTGGGACAAGACTATCAAGTACTGGGATCTGAGAGCACAGACCCCAGTTGGCACCGTTACGTGTCAAGACCGTGTTTACACCATGGATGTGCGCAACAGCCTCCTCGTCGTTGGAACGGCAGACCGATACATCAATGTCATCAATCTCCAGGATCCCCTGAAATTCTACAAGACCCTTCAAAGCCCTTTGAAGTGGCAAACTCGTGTCGTCAGCTGCTTTGCAGACGCATCCGGCTTTGCAATTGGTAGTATCGAAGGGCGCTGTGCTATACAATATGTGGAGGACAAGGATTCTAGGTCAGTTGCCTTTCCGCCCTGCTCACTCGCCATGTATGCTGACATTTAGAACGCAGCTCCAACTTCTCCTTCAAGTGCCACCGTGATCCGCCATCAGGCAACGTTACACAAGTTTATTCGGTCAACGATATTTCGTTCCATCCCCAGCACGGAACATTCAGTACCGCTGGAAGTGATGGGTCGTTCCATTTCTGGGACAAGGATGCTAAACACCGCCTCAAGGGCTACCCAACGGTCGGTGGCAGCATCACAGCCACCACATTCAATAGCTCCGGTACCATATTTGCATATGCCGTCGGATACGACTGGAGCAAGGGCTTCTACGCCAACAGCCAGAATTACCCCAACAAAGTCATGCTACATCCAATTCAAGGAGATGAGTGCAAACCTAGGCCCAGCGTTAAGAAGCGCTAGAATCATAACCCAAGACGAAAAGCGCAGTAATGTATTGCATTCATATTTAGGCCTACTGTCGCCAAGCTGTCCTGTGAGAGTGGATGGGATAGAACGCACAGGACGAACATGAAAAGAAGGATTGTTTTAAAGATTCGATTGCGACAACACCCTAAGTGGCAGCACTAGGACGCTCTTGATCGACACTATGGAGGAGTTAAGGTTGCGAGGTTTGGTTTTAAGCACGAGATTACCAGAATACCATAACACGACACCATTGCATGATTAGCGATTCGACACCGTAAATGCATCTGTTTCGGCTAGGTGCTCATGCGCAATGGTAGCAAATATAGTACCTATCTTCATTAAGACTTAGCCAGTAGACACATGGTGAGATCTAGGACTATGCACTGTTAACTCAGCGCAACAACATCGACGCCAGGCATCGGTCATATCATGAGGAGCTCATTTGACTTACTTCGTATGCGTTGTTAAATAGGCGAGAACAGCTAGCGAGGTATTAGGCCCAAAAGCCAAGATAATGAGCGTCATCTCGTGCCATGGCGTGGATATTTGGGTACGTCGTTGAAGAGGCAGGCTAATTCACAAGTCACTTCTAGCCTCGTCCGCAACAACTCGTTCACTTCCTGGGGCCAACCCGTCTCTCGACATTCTCTCTACACATACACGGATTTGCTGTGTCTTTTCTTCCCATCTATAGTTGATCAATTGAATATCAAGTAAACGTCTCTCAATTCAATTTAGTAGCCAACCGAGAGCGTGATTTGGATTTATTTACCAGATATTTGGACATGACTTTTGAAGCAAATAAGATACATATGCATGTACTGCTGTACTTTGGAGGTGGCTCGAGGGATTACCTAATTGCCCCGCGCCCTTGTTCTACCCTTGCTCTAGCGCCCTGTGGATGACATGGGGCTTGAAAATATTGGTGGGGTTCTCCGCCAAGGTTTAACTTATACATATTTCCCAGCTGACCTTTAAGCCTACTTACTTCTTCCCTACACACTATACGGACTCAGCGCTCTTCTAGCCATGGCCGCCAAGGTACCTTCCGAGGGGCTTGAGAAGCTCAGCAGTAAGTGGGAAATACTATGCAATTAATTCCTTTTTCCCTGGACGTTGATCTAACATGGAAACACAGTCAGCGACGCTGGTCACAAAGCGACCAACGGCGGTGCGCAAAACGGCGATGCGGCAGCAGAACACTCCGGAGACGAGTCCGAGGGCGATCCCGATGATCAGGCAGCCGGCGCCGCGCCCGAGGCTGCCAAAAAGAAGAAGAACAAGAAGAGAAAGCCCAAGAAGAAGAAGAAGGCTCCCACTGCCCAGACCGAACCCCCCAGCGTCTTGCTCTCTGATCTCTTCCCCAGCAAGATCTACCCCACGGGTGAAGAGGTCGAATACGTAAACGAAAACCGGTATCGAACTACGAGCGAGGAGAAACGTCATCTCGACAACCTCGACCCCGATTTCCTCAACGACTACCGCTATGCCGCCGAGACTCATCGTCAAGTTCGCCAGTGGGCTCAGCGAAACATCAAGCCCGGCCAGACATTGACCGAGATCGCAAATGGCATTGAGGACAGCGTGCGTAGATTGGTCGGCCATGACGGCCTAACGGAGGGTGACGCTATCAAGGCGGGCATGGGTTTCCCCACGGGACTTAACCTTGATCACATTGCCGCTCACTACAGCCCAAACGCCGGCAATAAGACGGTGCTTCAGCAAAGCAACGTCATGAAAGTCGACATTGGCGTCCACGTTAACGGACGCATTGTCGACAGCGCCTTCACGATGGCGTTTGACCCAATGTACGATAACCTCCTAGCAGCCGTGAAAGACGCCACCAACACCGGTGTCAAAGAAGCCGGTATCGATGTGCGCCTCGGAGAGCTAGGAGAGAAGATTCAAGAAGCTATGGAAAGCTACGAGTGCGAGATCAACGGTACGACATATCCCGTCAAGGCGATCCGCAACCTCACCGGCCACACCATCCTTCCATATAGCATTCACGGAACCAAGAGTGTTCCAATTGTGAAGTCGGCTGATACGACTAAGATGGAAGAGGGCGATGTTTTCGCTATCGAGACATTCGGCAGTACCGGTAATGGCTATGTTCATGACCAGGGTGAATGTTCGCACTACGCTCTTCGTAGCGACGCGCCCAAGGTTGACCTGCGTCTATCATCTGCCAAGTCTCTCTTGAATGTCATCAAGAAGAACTTTAGCACGATCCCATTCTGCAGACGCTATTTGGACAGACTCGGCCAGGACAAGTATCTCCTCGGCGTAAGACATTCCACTCCCCACATCTCTTGTTTCGATTAGTACTGTTACTCACATTTGTACAGCTGAACAATCTTGTCCAGTCTGGAATTGTTGAGGACTACCCTCCTTTGGTTGATAAGAAGGGATCGTACACGGCCCAATTCGAGCATGTGAGTTATTGCCCAGCATATTATACGTACAGCACTAATCTTAGAGTCAGACAATTCTGCTACGACCTACCGTGAAGGAGGTCATCAGCCGTGGGGATGACTACTAGTCACAACGAGATATGATGGATCTTGGGTGAATTATTAGAACGCAAGGCATATCACCATGAATTCGCTAGGAGTGACGTAGGACGACTCTATCTACGCGACACCGTATTACTTACCTATGACATACTAGTATAGCAATAGCACAGCTGCAGAGTTATCAGTGAAGAAAATAAATAAATGCTGACTTCAGGACATCAGCCTGCCATCGAAAGGCGTGGGCTTCTACATGGTTAGCGGATCTCAGTATGCTCTTCTGTGGATCTCACCTAATACCACTACGTTTCCTTCGACTAAAGCCCGAAAACCCCATAGATGATTAAGATCATGAGACGTCCCAGGGAGCAGCGTCAGGGCAATGAATTATTCAGCAGCAATCGAGACTCAGAGCTGAACTACGTACCATGGGCAGCCAGCCACCAGTGTGATCTAGACCATGCGTATCCCCCACTCTTGTTTCTTGTCTTATTTCCAAGAGTGGGGGATTATACAGCACAGGTCGTAGGTACTACTTGTTCAGCTTACGCTTATCTTACGGGGTTGAAGTCTTTGTGGTCCGTTTTAGATTATATGCGAGCGCCCGTATACCTTAAGAACTACCAGCCACCGCGTTGTACTATGCAAACCCGTTGTACGCCATACGGCTCTTTGCATGAGGCTGAGGCCTCGATGGTCTAGACTGTCTGTCGCCAACATTGACGACGGTAAGAAATAGACATAGCTAGGTGGCAATGTTTTATTCAAAGGGGTACAAGCAGCACTCTAAGCGTGTCACGCCATCAATAAACCTTATGAAAGATATAGTCGTCAAAGTTGTGAAAATGTGCTCATGTTCAGTAATAATTATCCGAACATGCGACACTTGATCCAAACATAGTAATCATACATACTCCCATAGCCTACGCTGCCTACGCTTTGTCGTTCCTCAGCTTAATCCCAACCCAGCACTCCACCGGTTTCTTCGAAAAGCCCTCGTGAGACTCGAGCTTCTGTTGATACAATTTGAAATCGTACCGATGACTAGCGCACTCAGAGTTAGTTATCGCCATCTTGAGTATCACTTGCGAGAATCTTAGATTTTTACTCACAATGCCGTCCCAATAATTAGTGCTAATTCCATATGTGCGACGTTCTGACCGACGCACGCCCTAGGGCCGTAAGAGAACGGGTTAAACGAGATCTTCTGCTCTGTCGTCGCAGTGAGCCAGCGTTCCGGCTTGAACTCGTCGACATCGTCTCCCCAGATATCTGCCGTATGATGAAGCGTGTAGCTCGGCACGGATAAAACCGTCCCCTCGGGGAAATGCTCGTTCTCGCAGGAGACGCCTCCTTTGCCTATCACAAGTCGAGGGAGGCCGAGGGCTGACGTCGAATGAAGCCTCATGCCTTCGTCTATGCACAGGCGTAGGAACTGTAAGTTCTTGACCTCTTTGTGTGCGGCAATCAATGGGCTCTCGTGTATGGCTTCGTCGAGTTCTGCCTGTAACCTGGGTATGATCGTGCCTGGCTTTCGCCGTTCACCGTCTAGAATCCAGTAGATAACGGCGCATGCGGTATTCGACACCGTGTCACTGCCTGCAATGAGCTCTGTAAGGGCCTCGGACACTAACTCGTCCCTGGGCATGGGGTTGCCTTCGGCATCTTTGCTTCGGCAAAGCATCTCTAATATGTCATGCCGTTTCCCGGGTTTATTGCCCTCCATAGATTCGAGGCGTTTCGTGACAGCCGCATACGCGATGCCGTGGAGATTCTTGACCGACTGAAGGCCCCTATAGAAAAAGGGATGGGGTAAGTAACGCGCCCAAGGACGCAAGGCCGGCAGTAATCCGAGAGTACTGCTCACTTCTCCCCTCCGATTGAGCGTTTCGGCACCGGGGACATATGTAGCAGGCTCACCAGGTCGAGTTGACTCGCATTCGTCCCGGCCTCGCTGCACCATACCAAAAGGGGCACCAAACGCCAGATCGCCAATAATGTCGAAGGCTATAAAAGTGCACCATGGCATGATATTTACTCGTGCATACCCGCCCTTTCCGGGGCTTGCTGCTATATGGTCCAATTGGCCAACCCATCGCTTGAGATTCGCAGACATGTGAGGCTCGAAATCGTGAACAGCACCAGGAGAAAAGGCATGAGCTATGATCTTCCGTTTTCTCGTATGCTCATCCCGATCTCGGACGTTGAATACGCCAGGGACACCAGACACGAAGGCCTCATAGTAGGTGCTATGATCGTCTACGTCAGTGAACCTAGTAGAGCAAATAACTAGACAGAATCGAAGACTTCACATACTCCTTTAAGAAACCATTTCCGTGCGCGTAAACCGTGCGCAGGCCCTCCCCCGTGGCTATCGATACATGATTGAATCCTACACGGACAACCTTTCCATACTTTTCGTGAGCCGCATGTACTAAGTTTCCGAGAGTTAGTTACCTATGGCAGAATCCAAGATACAATCCCGGTCTGAAGAAGAGTCTAGGAGAATTGCTTACCCCAAGCGAATTTCTGACCCCTCTGTGCTCCAAGCGCCAACCATATGTTACTAAACTTGGCGACGATCGGCCCGGGAATATGGCTAAGATGTTTATACGTAGTGAAGTACGGGACTATCCAGTACCAGATTGCCCATATGGGCAGGAGTAAAGCCAACACGATAGGATGGAGCAACAATGCCATTGTGAGATGGAAACAGAAACGGACAGGACGTCAGCCCTCCAGTTCCACACGTAGGCGTGGTAAGCACCAAGCAAGAATAGGACTCCTTGATCCCCTTCATAGCGGTGAATGACCACGTTCTTATACAGCATCGCATTTACCTGTCTACCTACATCATCATTACACGTAAGGGTCCGACACTACTGCATAGAGGTAAAGGTGGGATAGATCCTCCACTCTTGTAATACTGGTAGGGTAGCTCACCTGCAGTCTAATTGTCCAATTAAGCAACGCTTTTGGGCAATTCCAGGGGTATGATAGGGCCGTTCTGCGGGCTCCGTCGATGGTAAAAACAATGGCGAGCTAATCAATCGACCATGGATTGGCGGACCATCCACCGTCCAGATAATCGAGAGAAGAAGTCGACGCTAGATTGCGGGAAGCCTCTCTAGTATCCACCTCAGCACCGGAGCCATCCATGTCGCCCGCCACTTCTGGGCTCTGGTTATCGTTGAGACGCGGTCACTAGCATTCGTGTCACATTATAATCTTACAAGGATCTATGGTCTTGCTCCCGCGGAATGATGCCATCCTTAGATTTCAACCGGGAATGAAATGTGAGCACCCGTAACGCTGCATCTGGTTCGGGTCTCTCGCTTAAGACGCGGATGAAGCCGTTGTTGCGCTTACCAACGGCGGTTAAGCGGCACAACCAACCCACATCAACGTCTTGGTCGGCATAGATAGACTTCCGGTAGAGCCCCCAAAAACGAAAGCGAATTCGTTTGCAGGGTGCCACAGGCTACTCATCAATCTCATACAAACATGTACCAGATACAACTGTCCCTATTTGTAGGCTTAGGAGATAGCCAAGCTCGACGCACTGCATACGAAACGTCTACCGACTCGAGAAGACCGCCGCTTCGATCCCGATATTAATTGACGTCACAGAGGGAAGCTCACTGCGATCTCATGTGACACTCACTAAGTTTGTTTGCGTCTGCGATCATGAGGGGTTACATCAGTCTTACTATGAGCCAGGGCCTCCACGGCATTAACAGGAGAAGCAACGGATATAAGTACCTAAGCTGCCGTTGCCCAGCTTGATCCGAAGCAAGCGACGAAATGTGCCCAGTCGATGGGGCTACCTCGCCGGCAGAACAGCCATTCATCATGAGCAGGCGTTGTCGAATCGAATTGTGCCCGCTTTCTTGAGGATGGAAGGTCGTAGTCGTAAGTTGGAGAGGCTTGTCCACTCTAGTAACGTGGCCGTGATATCGAACGCGATTCTACTAGAACTAGGCGGTAATTGAAGGTGGGGGGGAAGAGCTTCCGATTTTCAGGAGTACCTGACATATGTACTGCCTCTGCCGACGGAATATGGCAGGAAAAGGAGACGCATCGTCGTACCTATGTAGGTAAGAAGAAAGGAGAGAATAGGGGAGGTTGGAGGGAGATGGTTAATCTTCCTGGTGCCTACCTAAGTTTATTGGGTCATACTAAAGTCGTACCTACTATCAAAACACGACTTCCAATACTTACTCAGCTATGAAACGCTAGCTTTTCGTCAACGAGACGTTAATCTGTAATGATAGCCTCTTATCTATGTGCCTACCTACATGTATGTAAGGAGCTAGGCACTTGTTGCTAGGTGCCTACCTACCTAGGTAGGTATGCTTCGACATCCAAGTCAAGAGCAACACCATCACCACCGCCAGAAATATGCAATCATGTCGCCATCCATCATTCATGATGAGTACCAACTCAGTTATGGGTTATCCCCTATTTTCGGAATTGATTGAGAGGGATGTTAGAATGGAACCTGTCATCTCGTAGGTATTACCCAAGGCATCGGCAGCTGGAGCACGGCTCCGCGTTCACCTCTATTCGCTCCCCTTCAGCCACTCATTGCGTATTTCCTCCAGCCATTCCACCCTTAACTTCACTTTCCTCCCTGCCGTATACTCCAATGCTATTTCGCTAACCTTGCTTTCATCCAAGGGCCAAACCTGATGCCAGCAATGCTTCGGGTTGCAGCGTCTCACCTCTAGTTCCATAGCCTCGACCTTTTCCAGGCACGCGCTGCAGAAGTTGACATCGAAACATATTTCACAAAACCACCTGTGCATGGGATCAGCATGATATTACTAAAGGCCTTGGAAGATGAGGGTAAAAGAAAGGAATAACAGCACTCACATACTCCCCCTGTCTTCAGCATTGTACCCACAACCATCGCACGTGTATGACCATGCGTCCGATTCAAGCAGAAGTACGGGTTTTCCACTCTCAGGATCGATCTTATTATTCTTTTCTTCTTTTTCTTCTTTGCCCTTTATGCGTGGCAGTTGTTGTGGTCCCGACACGTCAACTACCTCCACATCAACCTGTGTGATAGAAGCCTCTATATCCTGAGCGCCATCCGGGATATTAACATTGGCATCGTGAGACTCTATCGTCTTTTTGGTTTTAAAGGCCGCTCCCTCGATCGTCCCATTTTCCACATCGACTTCTCCCCCCTCTTTCTCTTGCTCGTTCGCCTCTTCCTCCTTCTCCTCTCCTTCTCCTACGATTTGAAAGCGCGTCCTCTCAGCCATGTACTCCTCAAGTGTCTTAAACAATACGGCAAGAAGAGCACTGGCTCTCTTCTCGTCATCTGCCTGGAACAAGCTCACGGCGAGCCTCTGGCAGGCCATCGTGTCATTCGTAGGGTCGTTATCATCCAGGCCGTTGATCTGCTCTAATATTCTGGCACGGAAACACTCCCGCCAAACAGAGGGCTTCGCCTTTTCGTACTCCCTCAACCATCGACCGTATAGTAAAGAAGCATAGCCGGGCGTGTAATAAGCAAATACATCCTCCCCACTTCCGGGAATGTACGTCACGGCCAAGGCGAGCTGTTTCAATCGAATCGCTGCATCATTTGGCCGAACATGCGCTACAGTTCGGCGAGCGATCGGTTAGATTAACATCCATTATAAGGTCTTGGGGGAGATTTACCTTCGAAATTTTGAACTGCCTCGTCGAAGTAGAGTTGAGCTAACTTGTTCGTGTATTTCACTTTCTCAGTCACGTACTGTCTCTGAACAGCAGGCTCAGCGTCAGCTATCCTAGCTATCGCCTCCTCCCACCAGCGAATCGCCTTGTCGTTCTTATCGTAGAAATCGTGATAGAAGTCGCCGAATTGCAGCAGTTTGCTAATAAGCGTTGATTTATCTCCCGATCTTTCCACGTCCTGAAGGGCTGGCTCGAGCGCATCAATCACGAATAAGGGGCATCCCAAAGTCCTACAGGCTGGGCCGATATCCCACTAGAGCATTCGCAGTCAGTTACCGCCATCTTGAGCATCATTTATGAGGATATTCGAGGTTTCTAGGCACGGATTTAACAAAAGAGAAAGCCTATGCTCTAAAAATCGCCAAAACAGGAAGAAAATAACCCCGAGAAATACTTACTACAAGCGACGACGTGCTGAGGAACAATACGAGGTTCGATATCCCATAACCGTTGTCAGTTCTGTTAAGATAATCCAGAACCTCGATTAAATGCTTCCATTCCTTTATCTCCAGCAATGCGCGGATATACGAATTGGTGGCCTCAAGGGTAGAGGGAGCTTTTTTCCAGGCCCTAAGAAATCAGCCTTAGTATATGTTATAAGAGGGAACTGTGTGGTTTTACACACTCATAGGCTATTTTATGAGCTGCTTCGACATCGCCTAGGGCCAACTTCCACCTTGATATGTGTGATAAGAGATATGCGTCAACTTCGAGAGGCGTGCCTCCGCACTGTTCACGCAGGGTCTCTATGGCCCTTTCCATCCAGGAGATGGCTTTCTCCATATCTCTATCATCGTCGCCGAGAGAGCGGGCTGTAGCTTCCATTGCAACCCATGCGGTAGGATCCTACATGATAGTATTAGTTAGGGGTTGTGGAGGGCATATGGGCAGATACCAATCGACTACGTGAAGTAAAGCATACCATGTCAATTGCTTTCGCTAGTAGCTCCTGCGCGCGCGCACTACTTGTACGCGAGGCCTCGTGTACGATCCAGCCAACTCCAGTATACCAATGCGTCGTCTTCTCGAGATTAGCCCATTCAGCGAGATCCTCGATTTCAGCCGCCTGCATCCTCCAGAAGGATAGATCCCGAGCATAAATCCAATTGGCAAGATTCTCGGCAATATACCCACGCTCATCAAGCGCCCTATACCCTTGGAGAAACCAGACTTGAAACTCAGATTTATCCAGATACGCGATGTCTCTGTAACTTTTCTTCGTTAACCATATCTTAGCGGCTGTCATAGCGAGAGGTTCGAGTAATTGGGGCACAGAGCTGGCTGCCTTTGCCATCCATGTCCTCTCGTCTTCTTGGAAGCGTTCAAGAATTGCTCCTTTCGCAAACCATCGTTGCAACATAGTGGTGGTCCGGTTGCTGGCCAGCCACAGGTTCCAGAACATATCGCATTCACCGTTCTTCCGCTCTTCTAGAGCGGCAAACAATGTCCGGCAACCCTTTTCTTCATCTACAACAAATTTAGTAGAGCGATTACGGTCGATACATCTCGAGGAAGGTCTTACGCATGAGCCAATACAGTTCTCGAAGGATATGAATGTGTGTCTCTTCATCAAGGCGATCTTGGTTGAGGGATGCTAAGTGGGAGAAAATGTGAAATGCGGGATATGCAACATAATTCTGGATATGTTGTACTATGTCGCCGTATTAGTTAGTAAAATCTCCAGGAACGTTCAGGTATGGGAGCACTCGCTATTATCAAGGCTAGCACGCAAGCACCGGAAGCAATCAAATATTATCTCGACCTCGACACGTTGTATGTCGATTCCAACTGGCAAGGGTGGCTTTTGTCTTGTGTGCGGATCGCCTTCGATAACGAGGAAGTCTCGGAACCTCTGGTGACTAAAGTCTACTATTGTATGTTTCTGTTCCCATGAGTAATGCTGATCTGCCTCGGATTCTTTAGGCCATTGGTATTGTTCCGTCTCATCACTGGTTTCTTCGCCTTGTGCTGCGCTGCCGTTCTCACTCGTTGGATCTTCTTCGGCTCCATCATCGCTAGAGTCGTCTAGGTCAAATCTGTCGTCGTCGTCATCGTCACTAGCAACGGGATGGGCTCCCTGTTCATCTTGCTGACCATCATCCACCGTCACCTCGTCTTCATCCTCATCCTCTTTGGCATCTGGGTCAAAATATCTCGGGTACCGCAGTCTAAAGATAGAGGCGAATTTGCCCCGGATATGGTCCCATAGAAACCAATTAGTAGCATCGAAGTCTGATCTTAGAAGAACATCTAGTTCCCCAAAGCTCAATGGCCGCTTTGCGAAGGCTACCCACGCTAAAAGGCGGTTGACTGTATGTTTATCAACCTCGTCATCCTGCGATATCCGTTTGAAAACAGAGTATATCATGTCATAGAGATTTTCTGGGGGCTTTGCGAGGACTTGGTTAATCTGCCTATCATCTTTGCCCTCCATTTGATCTAACAAAAGTTGTGCCTAGACCCTCAGTCGTCAATTCAGAGTGAACACTCAGGCTCTATCGGCAGAAAAAGGGGTAATGACTTACCCAGAGGAAAACACCTGCTGCACCGTCTAGCACTCTTTGACGGACGCTGCGAGCGAACTTCTTAGCTTCCTTGGGCCCATCCGGCCTACGACTTCTCATCTTTTTGATAATAAGGAGATTCGTCACCCTGTCTGTGATGTAGTTCTCCATGTCCTTGTGGTTTTTGACGGAAGATACTTCGATAATCTTCTCCTCTCGATCGAGATGAATTCTCTCTAGCTCGGCTTTCAACGTAAACCGACCGAAAATAGCAAACTGAATCCTTGCAGGTTGGCCGGCCCGAATACTCGAGACATAATCTCTCATTATGCGTAGAATCCGTCTCTGCGTGTGCAGTTCCGCTTCGTCTAAGCCGTCGATGACTAGAATAGCACGGCGATCTTGGGTTTGATAGAAATCCAAAAACAAGTTCTCCCAAGTGTCTTCGGCTCGGGCAGTTTTGCGATCGAATTCGCACACCGTCGCAGCATGTCTCCGAAACAAGGGATCGACCTGTTGTATCTGCCACGCCATGGTCTTGAAGATGATGTTGGGGTTTCGAAGGTCTTCGACGTTCTCCTTGATGAAGAAGTACCCGACATGAGTAGCCAAGCCAATCTCCGACTTTGCTTCGAATTGCTTGTTAAGCATCGTGATGAGCCATGTCGACAGCATCGTCTTTCCTGCTCCAGGCCCCCCGAACACCCATAGGATCGGCGCGTGGTGCTGCGTCCATAGTTCGAAGAATTCTTCTTTCTGTAGCCAGGCACCACTACCCTCGAGCAAGGTCCTCTTGAACAAGGAATACCAACTGTCTGTTTGCGTGACGGCCCCGACTCTTAAGACATGATACATGTTTTCGAGTAGGCGCCTATCGATCTGCTGGATCTTGATCTCTTGGACGGCAGCTACATTCTCCTTGGCAAGGTACATGAGGTTTTGGACACCTTCCTGAACACCGTCGATCTTTTCGCTCGTCTCTCGTCCAACCTCGACGGACTTAGCGGCCAAGTCCCGAGCTTGCTCAGTCTTCTCATGCGTTAATGCGAGGGTTAAGCGACCTTCGCTCGCAATAACGCTATTTAAGCTGTCGAGCAACTCCTTCGTTTTCTGGTCTTTCCCGATGAAGGCGACTCTGAGGTATTCGCCTAGAAAGAGTGAGCCTTGATAGGTTTTTAAAGGGATAGAATGTCATGCTTACGGACCCGGCCTCGTTTGATTAGGAGCTCCGATCGCCCAAGAATGCGGAGAATGCTTCATGGCCAATCAATAACGTGTCTTGAGAGGCAGAGGTGGGCTAGGACTTACAATGCGAATATGGCGATGATAATACGTCGCATAGCACTAGTGATGGTAGTTTTAACATGGCTTCTCAGACGATCTGAGGCGTCCTGGAGTTCGAAAAACACCGTCTCAATCCAGTCATATGCGCTCGTTACATGCGCGGCGGCCTAACCAACGAATGGAGAGTGTTCTTAGCTATTGTCTAAACACGACTTACTAATAAACTCCTCGTTGGGACAAGCCCCGAGTAAGTAAGGGTGTCATACTTACAGACACGAGGTGAGTGATGCCTTTTAAAATTGCGCTAACCGGACCACCGATACCGTCGATAGTGCTGAAAGCCTCACCAGTCAGTGTTCCGACGGCAACAACGGGCTCTGCGAATAGTTGCAGTTTTGACCACAATCGGCCATGGTTCTCTCGAAAGGCGGCAAACTGCTTGCCTCGAGACTCAATCAGTTCTAACAGTTGGTCGACGGTCTGTGGGTCCTGTACACCGGAATCGAGATCGATTGAATGTTCGCATTCGAGTTCGTAAGCTCGTTTAGCCTCAGCCCAGAAAGGGCCAAGATCATAATCATCTCCCTCCATTGTCGAGATAACGAGCTGGTGGCATACGGTCAAGCGATGATTGTAGCGCGCGACAAGACGGCACGGCCCTTTTGTAGCGTGTTAAATGCTATGGGCAACCCGGAGCTCCTGAATCAACCGGGAGACATGATTTGCAAATAGGTTGGGCTCTCGAGGCAACATTGCCATCCTTCAATTCTTCACGTGTTTTTACGACTATCTAGACTACTTTGAGGCACCGGTGGGACTTTCGGCCCCCAAACCCCCCTCTCTACGGATCTAGACAGGCCTATTCCGGTATCCTGCTAGGTATGTAGATGGGTTGATTTGACGTACTGTACGAAGAAAATCGTGCTTTCACGTTATACTAATGATGAACTATATGTTTCCGATTACTAATATCTGCATACTGATCTCCCGTTTCAAGGCTATATATATATAAGCTTATGATGTGTGCATGGACAGGGGCAAAAACAGCCTAACCAATACCAACATATTTAAGCCCTATCTACACCGTCACTATTGCGTGTGATGGATTCCTACTACTACATATTAACTATGCGTATATTACCATGGAACGTGCTGCGTTTCATGTGGTTAAATTGAGTCCTTTGATGTTTGAAGCTCTTAGAAATACCTCTCCAGGTATATGATCACCCCGCCCGCCCATTCTCAAAGTGCGGATACTGGGGTGAACTGATTCTAACCTACCTAGGAGGTAGCTAATGGTATAGTCTTAGTCATCATATAGCGCATTCTCTTGATCCTTACCGTGATATCCCACACTGTCGCTTTGACATATGGCGTAGTCATTGAGGTGCGAGTGGTTTCGCTTAGAGTTCATCTCATAGCTAGGCGCTGGAAGTATTGTAGGACGGCATAGCAAAATATGCGCAAAGGGCCAAGCTACCGGACACCCACGTGGCTACCAATTAAACATTTATTTGTACACATGTCTAAGGGTTAGACGGTACTTGTGATCCGGTTTATTTCCTAACACAGAGCTAGGTAATGAAAAACAGAAGTGTCTTCAAGATTTCCTGGAAGACCCCCTGATCTCTACTTCTTGAATACAAGAGAGAGCATAGTCCAGATACACCAAGCGCATAGCTTGTCCGTCTGCTCATGACACAACAGGCTTCAAATCATTTCATCGTTGTGCCCGCAACTCAACTCATTCCTCTTCTATCCCTGATCCATCCCTTTAAAATCAGAGTTCCCAGTTCCCCCCACCAAACCAAAATAACTTTGTATACTTTACCACGTAATATACCGTGAAGAATAGAAGAAAGCGGCAATGGAGTAAGAAAGCGCAACTCTACGTATTCTACCTCCTTGATGCTCGATCCCAGGTTTAAACATTACTTATCATACAACATAGATACGGTCGCTTGCGTTATTGGTACTGTTCGCTTTGGCAAGCCTATTTTTTAGAGAAATGACTTGAGGAACAAGTTAATATCGTCCGTGGCGTCGAGATCGGCCGGTACCGATATCAATCCTGCTCATCTCCTCCATAAGAGCGAATTCTTCGCTTCCTCGAGGTGCCGATGCCGACGGCCCTAGGCCACCACTCATCATAGGAACCTTGGCCGGGATGGGAGGACCAGAACCATACCCTGTACGAGCAACACCATAGTCGCTATCGAAAGGTGGGCCGTGATTCTCATAGTCAAAGGTGCTAGCCCGGACTAGAGCGCGGGGTGGAGTACTATTCCGCTGGTGTGCAGTGGCCGGGCCAAGTGGACCTGGACTAGAAGAGATAGGAGCAGGTAACGCAGAGGCTCGGTGGTTCTTCTTTTGAAGGCGGTTGCGCCCTGTGCTACTATGACTTGTAGATTCCGGCGTAGCATATGTGGGAGCCATTATGGCCATGGACTGTGGGCGGGCTGCGATACGAA
>JAPUUL010000424.1:0-18747 GCA_029590625.1 Lasiodiplodia mahajangana
ATAGTTTTTGCTAATATTTTATAATAATATAACTTACTAGCTTGTTAATTTTTTTTTAANTTATTTAAAATAAAATTAAAGGACTTTTTTTTACGATTTTTTTANTAAAAAATAATAAAGTTATATTATAGCTTTAGTTACGGTTTTAAGCCCACAGGTTAGTTTAAATCACTGTAGGTGGTGGTAAGTGGTGGTTAGGTCAGGTGACCGTAGGTCACCTGACTAGATAGATTAGATAAGGAGGCCACACACAAAAGGTTTAGTTTGCAGGCCTTGGCCTGTTGTACGGTTTTTTTCCTTTTTACCTTATAATTAAAGTGTGTAGCTAGAATTATACTGTACGCTACCGCAAAGTGCACCGACGTAACAATTATAAGGTCCCTTAAGCAGGACCAGTCCTTAACCCATTGTAAAAATATTATACTTGCTGGTTTTTAGCATCCCTTTTTTCCGACTGCGCCACTCATTTTAGGTGGGCAGAAGGGCAACCTACGATGCGCTAGCCCTTTCGCTGTATAGGAGCGGCAAAAATACTAAATTTTAGTTGCCTATATAAAGTTGGCCTTAGGTAAATAGCCTTTGCTTTTTATAGCACCCTTACGTTTTTTCGTTACGTAAAGCTTAGAGTTATTTAACACTTAAAGCTATAATCACATATAAATTTACAATATTTTTTATACTAAGTATTTTTAGTTACCGTTAACGTTATAAAACAAAAATAACCTTTTTAAAGCTATTGCTTTTATAAAGTTAACTAGTTTTTAAAACCGTTTTTCGCTTTTAACCGATAACCCGGTATAATAAAACGTTTAAAGCAATATTTCTTAGTACTTTTGTTACTATTTTCAATACTTTGTATTTTTAAGTCTTGCTAGTATAGTTAGCTTAAAGGGCACTTTAACCCTTAAAGCTATAGCTTTTATAAAGTTAGCTAGTTTTTAGGACCCTTTTTTAATGTGAAGCTGTTGCCCTTATAAAGTTGGCTAGCTTTCACACCACTATTATATTTTTTGCGTTATACCTTTTAGTATAATACCCTACTAAAATACAGCTATTTTTAACGGATAGTTACTTTTTTTACAGTATAGCACTCCCTTAAAACCCTCTTACTTTTTCGAACGGACCTTTTTTCGGCCTGCTCGAATTTTCAACCTTCCCCCTTAAATACGACCTACAAGCTTTAGTTACTTCTGTTATAGTGCTTTTACTACTGTTTTTGAAGTAACTAGTGTTTTTACGGATTATGCAGATCGGTTATATTATTTGACCCCCTTTTGGTTGTATTTTTTTATACCACATTCCTTTATAATTTGCTAAAGCGTTTGTTTTCTTAAGAAAATATTCTTACGGTCTTACAACCTATACCTACACCTATAGCTTAAAGGTTACGGCTACAGAAAACTTCAACTAAGCAACAGTACTTTTACCCCTATACAAATTCCTTACGTACAGAAGTACTTTGGCTTGCCTTTGCCGTTGGTCCTTTGGTTGGTTCTTTAGGTGGCCCTCTTCGTTGGTTTGACCCTGACCGTTGGACCTTTTTGTCACCCCCTTAGCCTACCGGTAGCCCCAACCCAGCCCTATAAACCTGGTTGGTTAAACGGTACCTCTACCTACATACAAACTATAGTGCGAACGTAGGTACTGAAGACTTTGTACGAATGGATAGATGGATGGGAGCCTTAGGCCCTAGGCCTTGGCAGGTGGTCTGGATGGCTATTCTAAAGGCTTAAAGGAATGGATTACTAATTCAGAACAGTAGTTACTTCTAAAAGTTCTTGTTCACAGCTAATTTTGTATATAAACAGGAACTTGGAGGGGTAGTTACGGTTCTGAGCCTACAGGTCAGTTTAAATCACCGTAGGTGGTGGTAGGTGGTGGTCAGGTCAGGTGACCGTAGGTCACCTGACTAGATAGATTAGATAAGGAGGCCACACACNAAAAGGTTCAGTTTGCAGGCCTTGGCCTATTGTACGGTTCCTTTCCTTTTTACCTTATAATTAAAGTGTGTAGCTAAAACTATACCGTACGCCACCGCAAAGTGCACTAACGTAACAGCTTTTATTATTTTATTTAGTATATAAACTTAAAAGTTTAAAGCTGCGCTTGTTACAACGGCTATATAAAATAGTTTTAATAATATTATAAGTAGCATTTTTTTTATAGTAAGCTTAATATTRTTAAGCATTTATATTTATATTACTTANTTATTTAAATAACTATATAACTATTATTAACTTTATTATATATATATAACTAAATATAAAAAAAAGCAAAATAYWTAAYATTTTAATAAAAATTAAACTATTATNAWATAACTAGTTATTACTTATTTAATTAAATAATTATTAAAAGCTAAGCTTAATTATTTGGTTATAATTTATTTACTTACTTAAGTAWARTTTATTTTAAGCTTTAAGTATTAAAGTTAATTTTAATAGCAAAATTATAAAAAAAAACATAAATAACTATTATTAAAAATAAAAAAAAGCTTTNAAATAGCTAATTAAAAAAGTAAAAAAAAACTNAAGTNATATAATTAGCTTATTTAAAACTGNCTTTAATTTTACACTTCCTTTAAAATTTTATTTTTAAACTTTAACGTTAAGNTTTTTTTTACTTTTATTTTTTAATTAAAACAAAAACCTTTAACTAAAATATATTTTTAAGCAAAACTTAAGCTTATAACCTATTAAAAATAAAGTTTATTTGCTTATATTATTATTTTTAGTATATATTAATAAAAGTACTAAACAAGAACTATATATACTATATATATTTGGTTACATATAATTATTATACTACTACTTCGGTTGTTTTATTTTCCGAACAAAAACTTCATTACGTGATTTGCGGATACAAAGTGACCTATCTCCAAAACTAGGCCCATCTTTGCGCGATTACCGTACAAAAAACACTAGGCGGCAACTATCGAACGGACCAAACAAAAAGGATCAGTAGGCTAGTTTAGGCCGAATCCCACACGCCCGCTCCATATGCATATCTTCCATATAGGTGAAGATTGGTTGATAGACGCCAATACCGTTAGAAACGGTGTGACCCTTAAGCTAATCTTGTAAAGTAACCTGGACTTCTGAACAGGAAAGGGTAAAAGTGCATCACTACTTCGTTACACTGCTGCGGCGTGAGCAAATCGAGCACTTGCCTGTAAGCAGTCACTTGAACTTCATTTACGCTTGAAGGCCGCGGCAATATAGAGGAAGATCGACATGCCGGACGCCGCCGACGAGTGAGTGCACTCGCACCCTAGTTTTTGATGTAAAGAGAGGCGCCAATTCGCTCCCAGAAAAGTCCAGGGGTTGCGTGGCCTCCCAAAGCTTAAGCACGTTAATTGAACATAAAATGAACTCTCAGTAGCTAAGAAGTCAACGTTAATGTAGTCACGTTTATCAAACTTTTCATACTGGTCCGCTAATGAGAGTCGAANTTTTTTAAAATGAGAAACGGCTTTCATAAACGTATATTTCGTACAGTATTAGTCGTTCAAGAGAAGCCTGAATAATATGTTGCATACTTGGCAATATCAAAGGCGGAAAAGGATTGAGCCTCTGTGATTATGCAAGCGTGGGTAGTCGACGTGTTAATGAGAAACACATCAGCCTTAAGACTCACACACCAAAGTCCTGAATTATATCCTGTGCCCCATAGCGTATCACCCTCATACCGCTTTAGTATTAGGAATTATTTTATTGGATATGCACATTCTCTGCGAGCTATACAGCATTATTTTATACATTTTTAAGTTAGCAATTACGTCTATTCAATGTTAGGTCATCGCAGTGAGGCGCTTGGGTCACAATATACCCTAAAGATGCTCACCATAGTTGACGCTACCAAAACCTAATGTATGGGCATTCTAGCTCTATAAACGCGTCTGATATGGGCATAAAAACTCACCTGAGCCTTTCGTCCGTATTAATTTCAGTCTTTCCTATCTAGTAACAATTTTTACTTGCCGCTCCTTCAACATGGATTGTCTTGAAAGATGTCAGCGTCTCGTGGATGCATCAAGATCACGCCGCACGCTAGCTCTTAGGAAGAGAGAACAACGCGGTTTCTTATTGCAGTTGCCGGTTGAGTTGATCTTTGCTCTGGAGGAGTTCCTTACCCCGATAGACCTTGCTCTGCTTTCGCAAACTTGTCGCGCGTTGTATAATATCCTTGGAGAGAAGGCGATTCCTTCCCAGCTTTTACTCGCCGACTTCAAATCCTACCTAGTTATTCGTGCTAGAGGGTTACCCGATCAGTGGGCGTGCAATAGATGTAATGGCCTTCATCCTATTGATGGGTGGGATGTCCCTAATTCTGGGTTAGATTGGTCTTCTTGCCCTAAGAGAAGACCTACAAGAATTTTCCTTCCTAAAATACGGGGTGGTGAGCGCCTTCACGATTGTCAAATGAGGATCGAGCACCACCACGCCCAGCTTGCGCTGAAACACACTCGGTTACAGGAGGCTAGATACAACCCCTACCTCAAAGACTTAATGAGGCCGATTCGAGGGCCCGTTCACTCGCTTTATCCACGTTACGTAGCGTACCCGAGAATCGTTGCAGGCAGCGACTGAAACCTTCGTTTCTTGGTCTTGTCCACTTGGAAATGTCTCGGGGCCCCTAAGGCCACGCGGCTATCGAATATGGGGTACAACATCATCTGCCCGCATCTCCAGATTAACTATTGCTACAACGACCTAACGCTCCCCGGCCGTCCTCGGAACGACCTAGAGGCCTCCATAGAAGAGGCGACTAAGAATCGAGGAGACTTGAAAGGGCGGCTTGGCTCTTGTCCTCGTTGTGCCACTGATTTCAAGGTATTTTATTGCTTCGGCTGGCTAGACCTATACGTCTAGCAGGACTTCGGGGTAGAGGGTAACTCGATTGCCGATGTTGCCTGGAGAACCCACCAGCTCTGTCTCGACGGAGACTCAGAAAATTTGAACTGGAGGGGTGGAGGGCTTATGCTATATCACGAACCGGGAAGCGTTCGCAAGCTCTATGGACATTCGCAGTGGGATATGGAGTACCGGTTTACCCACGCGAGCAGTTAAGATACGAGCGACTCAGAGGGTAAAACTACGTGGAGCCGGCTGAGGCGCCTATTTCACAACGGCCTTTGATTTAACGACCTACCTCCTCAAGAATGAAGTTGAGAACAGGAGTTGCCCCTTAATATTCGAGCGAAATATATGCACTATCTGCGAAGAGCCGGGTGACGGCAAGTCCCGTCAGCGCAGTGGAGGGCAATGAGAAGCCAGCGTTTTAACTCTAAGCGAGGTGGTTTTGGGGAGGGCTTGTGTCGAAACAGGTATGGAGAAAATGGCTGGGGAAAGCTTACTACCGGCAAGAGCCCACCCGGCATAATACACGGTGAACTACCGTTGAAACTACCCGAGCAGCGACCCCTCCTCTCCGGTCCCTTGGAAATCTTGCAGTATCAAAGCTAGCGATTAGGTTGTCTGAGGTTGGAACCGGGCTTTTAGTGAGGAGATGCGCTCACGCGTCTTAATAGAGGCTTGATTATTCAGCGCAGTCTAAACTATAACAACATCACCCTCCGCTCTGGAACGTGTCAGTATTTGCTCCCATTCCTTAGCCTTATCTCCTTTCGTATATCGGACTATCCCAAGTCTTTCAAACTTCCGACTGTCTCTCGCAGCTGGCCTCAGAGCGAGGAATGTAGGTTGGTCCCATATATCGCCCCAAAACAGGAAGAGTACTTCGGTGATAGTTCTGGCCTCCTCTTCGCCCATTACGTAGTCTGCTTGAGCCCAAGTGCTAAGCTCCCTCTCACGCAAGCGATAGACAGGCGGCCTCGACTCGGAACCGAGATCCGCCAGTTCCGCTTTCATCCTCAAACCCCTCCCCTTTACTCGTAAAGAACCCAAGACGGGGCTCGAGCTAGTGGTAGGGACACCTCCATCTACAGTCGTGCAAGTTGCGTCAAGAATCTGGACGTCGATCCTAGAGGCTGTCGAGTCAAAGTCCATGCGGTTGGGATAGGTCACTAATCCAAACACCGAGAGCCACGACCAGCTAGGCGCATGGTACGTGTCAGGTCTCTTGTGCATGCTCACAATCCCCCAGCACAACTGGTGAGCAAGGCTGCGCTCCCAAACACCGGCGAGGTACTTGCCTCCTCTGCCAGATTGAACCCCCATCTCCGCGATGCCGGCCAGCGCCACTAGGCGGTCGCTATTAAATGTGAACTTCAGAGTCGAGTATCGCTCGGTGATACGCATCCATTGATACGGCAGTGGGGTTTCGTGGCGCCCTACAGATCGGTGATAGTCAAGCTTGAAATTCGATATCACAGTCATAGCACCGCACTGGCAATCGACTGCGGCTTTACATTCCCATTTCAATTCATTCGTGTCGTAGTACACGACCCTTGGCGACAAGATGCGCTCCTGTAGAACCCAGCCGCGTTGCAGAAGGGGGTTAGTACCAACATCGTAGTAGTTACTGCCGAAGTGTCTGTGAGTCAGATGGGGTTGGGGCCGGATGTGTATCGTGGGTCGTTGTGGCACCGTCTGGGCGGGGTATTGGGCGCCTAGGCTGCTTGATGCGAACAGGATCCCGTAGGAATCTACGGCTTGAACGGCGGCGATGTTTAAGTACGAGTTTCCGTATACTGATTTCATCATCCCAGCTTCCTTCCGCCAATCCTCCGTATCATCTTGAATGATGCAAAGGGAATCGATCCAGATGTATTCGACACCCAGGCGTCGTGTTACCTCTATAGACTCCTGATAAGTCTTCGGTATGGCATCCCAAGGGATAGTATCCGTCATGAAGTCCATGTTGAATCGCGTCAATCTGAACTCCTCGTTCATACCCCATTTGTGACTTAGAGTCGTATAGCGGCCCCTTTTGCCTTCTGTGTTGACGACTCGTATTTGGTCCTCCTATTTCGCGATCTATTAGCACGCCTGCGCGGCTTTCCGACTTAGCAATTGTACTAGCAGCCTTACCGTAACTTGTAGAAGGCGTGTTGGCAAAATCGTGTCCTCACTCGGACAACACGCATGATTCTCGCTGCAGACTCGCATCCACTCCTTCAAGTGTTCCAAGCCATCTTCCGAGTTCGTGTGCTCTACGGGATGGAATTTCAGGGTAGGGAAAGCCCGGCAGCGCTCATTTCCTTCATCTGGGTAGCGTTAGCTTTGAGAACAACCGCATATGCCTCTGACTCTACTTCTCTTACCAGACGTCGTGTCACGCCATATGTTGAAGTGTCTCCAATCGTCCGAGACATCAGATGCCCGCGTTCGCAGAACTATCCGGTCCGTCCCGTGGTTCGTGGAGTCGAGTTCTACCCGTATGTCTTCTTCGTCATGTAGCAAATTAGTGAGTACTCCGTAGCGCCGAGCCCGGAGCGCAATCCCAATCGACTTCCGCCATACTTCTCTGATGTCGGGGACTACCAGAGCATTCGCCACGGTAGCACACGTCGGACAGCCGCGTCGCCGCTCTGGACGAAAGACTTTCAGAGGTGCGGGTTCCATCCGTCGAGAAGCGAACTTTGCCTGCGCACACGTCGCAGGGTCGCAGCTTCCATGCAGGAATCGACAATGACAAGGGTATGGCGAAGTCGGAGGGCTCATTGTGGTAAGATTACTTGTATTTAGTCGCTATTAAGCAGACATTTTCGAAGACGAATGCCATAACATTCCGGTTTATCAGAATCGCAGCCATCAATGCTGCTTTAAAAGAAATATCAGACCTTCAAGACGCATGGGGGCTGACCCTTGATATGTCAGGGATTATTGGGGGCCATTGTGACATTAAAGTAGGGTAGTGGTCGGGGTGAGATTTTGGTATACAGGTGGCATGGATGTGTTTCACAGAACACATTCTGCGAAGCCCTGGGCAATAAACACCCTATCCAAGCGACAAGTAATGACTTAGGGCTCATATAAATCAACGATACTAGGCACCTAAGCTCATTGTTAACGGGGGACATCAGCTCCGGAAAGCATTTGGATTGTGAATTAACCTGAGTCCTCAATGTCAATAGATCCATTGCCAGGTGTGAATCCAATCCTATGATTTACATAATGAGGGGTTGCTGATTGGGTTATTGCTTGACATACGTAATCTATGGTTGAGTTATAGCAGCAAGCACCCGCAAGCGTTTCCCTATTCGAATTTGTGGCTGGGGGTTATGGTGATATTGAAGGAAGTTACGGTCAAGCTCCTGGTTATACATAGAAGTCCAGGGGGCTTTCTTGGCAAAGCGGGAGATTGTCCTACGCCCCTGTTTTGCCCGTTAACGGGGTCGCCTTTCACGGAGGCGCTCAACCCGATGATTAAGCAAGATATAAAAAGGGAGGAAAAGAAAGATAAATCATGACGCTTGAAAGTGAAGAGGGGAGTTACTCATCTGGGTATTGGAGGTGTGTCTTTAAGAAGTAATGATTTAGTGAGTATCAAGTATGAAAGCCCAAAAAAATTACACGCTACAGGTAGATCTGTTGTCACTCCACTTACATCAGTTCATTTACAAGGTATATACACACGATAGCTCAAATGGGTTAACCTAGCCCTATCAAGACTGTATAAATACATGCGTACAGCATTAGAAAACATGAGTTTAAAAATAAACCCAAGCGGTGTTTATACCGTAGTTTCGAACCAGGAAGTTAACGCCGACAGGATATCGTCCGAGAGGAAATAGGCTAGCGCAATCGGCAATGTGTAGTCTAGACTCGCTGCTCATCCTCATTGACCCATGGTAGCTATCAGGTCGATGACACTCACGCTGACATAATTGGTGCTGCTAGGGGGCAAACGCCCAGCGCCTATCAATAACATCTTACTATCATCGTCTTGGAACAGCACCATACTCCGCGCATAGGCGTTTGGCTGCGGGGTAGTGTGCTCAACCCATGAGCTAGGATCGCCTAAGTTCTGGTTGACGAAGATGTTGGATGCGCTGCCGCCGCTGAGGATGATCGTGCCATTGGCTCCGCCCACACTTGACCAAACTACGAATGGCGAGCTCGTCGTGGTAGACCCTGCCGTTGACCTTAATGTGTAGCTTGGCGCCGAGAGCACGTTGAGCGGGTCGCTCGTCAATCTGTAATGGACGCGACATCCATCCGTCCCGCAGGCCTACGAAGGAAGATACGTCAGTAGCGAGTTCATGCAGCCACGTAAAACGAATATCAAACTGCGTCAACCAATACAAAGCAAATCTGGATTACTCACTTCATATGCGAAAATATAGTTACCATCAGGTAGTTTGGTGATAGCAGGCATGCCAGGCCTCGCTGCATACGTACTGTCATGCACGTCGTCTACTAGGGAGCTCCACGTCTTCAAGTCCGTGGTTGTCTGGTGGGCAAGCTTCTGCCCGTATTTGCTGTCGCGCTGATCTGAATAGTAACAGATGAGCTCATCGTTATAGACCCTGTCAGAGCGTCATCTCATAAGCGACTAGTTCTTAAGCTGAACAGGAAGATCAACTCACATAAGCAAAGGCTCCCAGACAGGTGTCTGGCCGTTCACTGGCTGAGCTACTCCGCCACTGGCGACGCTGCTGACAAACGACCAATTCAGGCCGTCGTCTGTGCTCGCATAAATGTCGATCTTGGTCTTGCTGAGGTCCGTCGGGATACTGTTACCGGCAACAAGCAGAGTGCCGGCCGGGGTAGCTTCCGATTGCGACCGGCAGCTGGTACAGAATGGCTGGTATCGCAGACCCCATCCGTTGACCGTGTCGTCGACTTGACTAATCTGGGTCCAAGATGCACCTCCGTCTATCGACTTATATATGGGAAAGTACACCTTGGGCGGCTCAGGTGAGTAGTTCTCCCAAGTTGCGATCAATGCGCCGGACTTCAACTGCACGGCCCGAGCGTAGAGCACGCGGGGGTCTACCCACCCGGCATTAGAGGGCGGGGAGAAGATGACACTGTTTGAGATCGTCGGCGTCTGTCGTTTCTCAACAGGGGTTGGGCTCGCCGACACGGGTAGCGATATAAACCCTAGAAGGCCTATGAAGGCACCCCGAAGAAGACGCATGATCAATCAAGGTAGGGGTCGATGATCTGAAAATCTTATAATATCTTCAGCTGCATGTATATGCACCGCGATCTTGCAACCTGCCAGTCATATCGGATTTATATCCCTATAAATACGCCGGTGGGTAATATGGACTTTTGCCGCGGGATGGAATCTCGGGGTCATCTTTTGCGAGTTCCGTTAGGTATAGTCCCCGTGACTAGCACGACCACACTTGGCATCCGCTGCCAAGTCCTACCTTGCAAAACACTGCGTTCCATTGAACTCTGATGGAGCAAGGTGAGGTTCCCTCAATTCAGACTAACATTAGTCGGGGTGGTTCCAAGGAAACGGAGCTAGATGAGGCTTAAATACTTGATGAGAATAGGAGAAAGTCGGTTTTCGGGGTAATGGTACGCTGACGTGATAGATTGGAGCGCATATGGATCCAACACCTTGAGCCAAGACTAAAGAACGATTATTACGGGACGAGGCCTCATCACTGTAGTGCACCATGGCCAAGAATGGAATGTTGTCAAGTAGCCACTGATTTGCAGTCGCCGATTGAAGCTCTAAAAACAATTGCCCATAGGCTCAGCTGAATATCTCCTGACAATATATATGAGCGGTTCTAACAACCAGGAATACACATAACATGTATGCCTATATGGATGTGTGATATATGAGTATGTGAAGGTATAGTACGATCATCATAGAGCAGTAGGGCATAAAGTGTATTACGACCTCTACTCTCATCCGAGCGCATTTCTTCGGCAGACCCTGAGCCCTAGGTAAAACATCAAGGGGAGTTGAAAGATAAGACGCTCCTTATATTAGACACCTCAACCACAATATATATCCCTAGGCAATCTCGAGAATTCTTACTTGTGATTTCTTTGTTGGGAAAGTGAACGTTCCAACTACCTCAGGTAAACCTTATGTTGAAAAAGACATAGAATTGGTTTGGCGGGAAGAAAACTCAGAATGCGACGGTCTTACGCAAGCCTCAAGAGAGGACCTGCAGAAGCTGATTGTATGCAACGTAACAAAATGTAAGTTACATACAGGAGTTGTCTTTCAAGAACCTTGGAAGTTACCTAATGTAGCCGCTTATACCTACCTACCTAAGTTTCAATTTTGTAGTCCTATATGCGGACGCATCCAAATCAACCAAGTACCCGCCTACAAGTTAAACATTCAGGTAGGTAAATTACTACCTATAGTACGTTAGGTATTCAGGGTACCGAAAGCAGGTAGGTGCCCGTACCTACTTCCTAGGTTACCTAATGTAGGCTAAGTACAAAGCAGATTGAGTACCTTTGGCTCCTCCTGGAAGGCGCTTCCGACTTCCAGCTAGCCCCGTGCCTGCGAGGCCGTGGGTGCCTTGCACAGCTTCTTCCCACCTACCCAGACTTAAGGTACTCCATTGACGTGCATATTTCTTCCTGGCCTTATACCTCTCTATTCCAACAAACTTCCCCCCTCTCCTCTATCCTGACACCCATTCATCCCGTCTTCCCTTCACTCAGCCTCTCAACGCCACAGCCGCTTCCAACATGGCCCCTCGTGGATTCCCTAGGGCTCCCGCTGATGTGGCCGTAAGTCGACTGGTACTTATCAAGCTCAACTTGTGTAGGCGCACTACGCTGATTCGCTAATTCGACTAGAACATCCATTCCAAAGGGGCCTTGAATCACCCCTTCAGAAAGGATAAGCGTAATAGGAGAAAGAGAGCTGCTAGAACCGAAGATGTCAAGGTACACCTGCAGTTACTAGTAGCAAGAACTTGACCACCATGAGCTGATATTTACCTATAGGCCGCAAACGAACAGCATTCCCAATTGGCCGAGAATGTAGAGCGTGAATCCGGGGATGAACAAGATTCACCAGAGCACCGGGAGGTGGCTAAGGAAGACGGCAACAATGAAGAGTCATTGGTGAGTCCAGCTACATCTAGCAATAGACACCGCTCATCGAATAGAGCACTAATGATAGCAGCAGGAGGTAAAACATAATAAGCCTTTCAGGCTTTTGTAGTATGTAATTGCTGACGTGATGCGCAAAGGATAAGATCAAGCTGGAGGCCTTGAAGGAGAAAGCCACGGAACTTCAGGGCTACTTTAATCAGCTCCAAGATGCTGTCACAATTGGCATGCTCCAGGCACAAAGACTGAAGGTCAGTATAGATTGTTTTGCTGCTGCATACAGTCCCCAAGCAACTAGCTTACTTGCCCCTCATATCTATACCGTCTAAATTACTAACTATGGATTATTCTAGGAAGAGATTGCTGTTGCAACCCATGCTCTTGATCTTGTGAAGAAGTGAAGGAATTGTCATGGTTACTCGAATGCTATGCTCTTACGCACTAGCTCATTGTACTTGTTCTACATTACAACTTCTCCTTTAGGGGACATCATTCACAGCAGATATCGGCTATACAACAAGAAGCTTTAGGACCTAGTGAGATACTTTAATAACCAACAATACTGCAGTGCCTCTTGAAGTTTAAAAGCATCAACACTCAGATTCTCTAGTTCCTCTACGCAAGAGGGCAGCGTGAAATAATGCTCTATGTAGATTTCTTTTTCATTCTATGTTGGACGCAGAATCCCAACGCTTATCACATTAGTTCAATAGGGAGGAAGGCATACCCTCTACTACGGGCCACGCTTCTTCAGCCTCTCTACCGCTCTATATCCGATTTAGTTTACAGGCATGTGTTGAACCATGCCTTGTTCGGGGCTGTTTAAAAAACTGTGCCTTATGATTTCACTACGATAGGAACAAAAAATAAACTGAGAGTTGCTTACAGCAAAGGTTACTTTTCATTCCCGCGGCTAAGTAGAGTCTAGATCCTGCATGTAAGAATATCCTCTACGTGGCATACAGGATAAGTCATTTCGTCCTTGAATGGCATGAAACTCAACATCCTTTCGACCATTACCTACAAAGTAGGTTTTGCGAAACCTTGCCACTTGGTAGCTAGTCATAGTATAACTATTCCTTTAGTATACCCCTCGCGCTCTAGAATGTGGCCACAGCTAAGCCCTGGATTGCGAGCCCTTTGCCCAGCATCATCGAATTCCCCAATGTCAAGTTCCTCTAAGTGGGAGTAATAGGATTTCTAGGATCGATGTAAGTTTATAACTTAAGCAGTAAGGCCGTACGTCGGGCATGGCATACACCTGCTACTACCTAGCTCCGATGACCCGAAGCCTTCTAGTTCCTCCGCAACCTTCAACTCTACGGTTGTAGAGCTTGCACGATTAGTAACATCCCCGTCTTGTTGGGCTGGCACCCCGACTAACCACTTAGATATCTGGGCCAAGGGTGCCCTATATCTATGTTTGGATAACCGCAGACTGGGATGGCTTTTACCTGTTCCCTTTGCTATCATGCGATGTTTTTGCACTGTCAGTTTTCTCCTCTCCAAGCGACCCTCGCTTTCGCCCATGAAGCCTACTAATATATGCGGCCACATAGATTGGCGCCTTCTCCATACCCGCTACGTGACTAACGGATCCGCAGGCTATATGTTTTACTACTTATCTACGGTTAGTGGATCGCGCGTAAGTATACTAAAACTATAGACGTCCTCGGTCCCTAGGTATCTTGTGGCAATTTTGGTACTGAACCATCGTGTATCACGGTTTACCAGTCATTGAAGCCCCTGACGGAAGCTAAGGAGCTTGCCACCACTTGCTCCGCAATGAATTTAGCGTTTATCGCTTAGTTATACCTGATCCCATGTATTAGGCTCTGTACCTGGGGTGATATGAAGGCTTTTAAGCATAGGGTCTCGAAGTATGACGAGGTAGCCGTCTAAGTAGCTGTGGTCTCGCCGAGAGAGTTGGTAGAACGGGAGGGATAGGGGGGTTATTAGCCCGGATCCTTATGAAGAGAAGAAAACGGCAAATCAAAATAGACTCGCAAACTAGAGTCGTCTCGCATTCGAAGTCTAAAGCAAGATGCTTGCACGGACCCGATACCCATAGCGGCTATAAGCACAGCCACATGCTGTGGCTGGTTTGCAGTCACTACTTTGTTGTCACGCGCCATAGCTGAGATACCCGTCTACATGTTTTAAGATCTCATTATTATAGTTTACGGTATCTTGTAGTACCCTTCTTTGCGAAATCAGCCTCAAATTTTGCAGAATTGATTTGAACAGACTTTTCCCTCGTTCTCTCCACTGACGACACAATGCGTCGTGGCTGGTATCTTGCCCAGGATCTCATCCCCGTGGGTCCAAGTGACGATGACGACGACGACGATGGACCTTGCCGGCTGCCTTGTGGTCGGCTTGTCTGCGGCTCGCATGGGCTTGTGAGATGCATAAGATGTCATTCGGATTATAGCTTCATGCATGGACTTCCAGATGAAGATGAAGATGAACTTCGGTCGCTTGACGACGAGATTTTCAAAATGTATACAAAGCTGAGCTCCGGCGCGAGAAGAAGATTTCGATTTAGATACGGCAACCCTCCCCTTCCAGATCGTCCACGTACCCACGTGAACAGAACCTCTTACCAGGGAATTCCATTTGCTGCCGCTCCTTCTCTAGGCTTCCACACTGTTGGTCTGGCGATTTCTGCGATTTCTCTCGATGCACTCAAACAAGATGAGAAACAGGATAAAGTGGATGATGATGACGATGATGAATTTTTGAATCCGCCTCGCGTTTTGGGCAAGGGTCGCGTGTTTCCTACTAGATTCACTCCACCCTCACATGTGATCAAACCAACCGAGCTTTTCCCTAGCGGGTCGACCGACACATCCTTCGCTAGGTAGGGTGGCCCCTGGGGGTTTCTATCATAAACTACGCAGAGCACTATAAAACTGAACATGGCTAATGCTTCGTTGTGAAGATATATGCGCCGCAATGGTCCCCAAACACTTCTCTTCCTGACCGATGGTGCGTGCCTCAACAACGGGCAACCAAACCCGAAAGCCGGCTACGCCTTCGTCTATGGCCCTGGTGCTGGGGACGGACCAACTGTAGTGGCTGATCGTCTAGAGAATAAGGGGCCGTTCGGTGAGCGCGGCAATCAATCTAGCAATCGGGCTGAATTGCGCGCCGTTATTGCGGCCCTCCGATTTCGGCCTTGGGATCGTGAGGGCTTCAAGGTGATTGTTATTGCTACTGACTCTGAATACGTGAGTCGGGGTTCGACAATGGTAAGTAAAGTAAAGTTACTTCCAATCCCTTTTTTTTTTCTCGGTTAGGTACACTTGCGGTATAGAACGTCCTCTTTCTCGGCCATTACCGTACCCTACAGGAATCCCACACATCCAAAGGATCTCTAGATTGCTTCTAAGATGTCGATAACTAACTCCAAGTGATGTAGTGGACTAAGACCTGGGTTAAGAACGACTGGCGGAAGAGCAACGGTTCTGAAGTAAAGAATAGTGACTTGTGGGGGCTGTTACTAGGCGAGGCGGAGAAATATCACGACAAAGGTGTTTCTATTCAATTCTGGCGAATTCCAAGAGAATGGAATACTGTGGCGGATGAAGCGGCGAAGAAAGCTGCTGAGCAGCCTGTAATTGAAAAATGGCTTGACCCCTTGGGATTCCTCTGCTGATGGATGAATTTATCGATTGGTGTAGTCACCTAGTCGGTGGGTTGGCAGGAAGATGAAGGCATTTCGTAAAGGCTTCATATGGCAGAGAAGAACTTAGGCCCCGTCTAGAGAGGTATTGATTTTGTTGAATTTTTGGATATTAAAGAAATGGAGGATTGCTGACGGGTGGGAAGCGCGCGAAGCGTGTAATGCAACTAGATAGAATATGTAGTTTACGGTGTGTATATTTAACAATACGAATTCATTTTACGGTTTAAATCGATCCAATTAAACGCGGGTTTCTTGACGCGTCGTCATTATCTTTGTGTGTCAACTTCAAAGTCGAAATGTCTCCGCCGTTATTCACAATAGAATCTGGAGCCTCCGAACAGGAGAAAGCCACAGTTAACTTGCTGCCCTGCCGAATCCATCATGATGGGGATGTGAGCACGCCCGACGCGCTGTGGAATCCTACTAAGACCCAGGGTGAGTGATCCAGCTCAGGTAGAGAGTGTTATAGAAAAGTCTGACCAGATCGTTGCGGGTTAGATGGCTCACAAACTGCCTATATACGGGGCAGAAAGCTCCATGGAAAGGCCCTGAAGCTACCAGAAGGATATCGTGGCATGGTCGTCGAGCAGACGGAGGCGAAGCCTGACACGTCAACGAACCAGGAGTCAGCCGATGAGGATGTTCAGGTCATAGAAAACCCGGAAGAGCAACTCAAAGTTGGCGCTATGAAGGGCAAGGTGGAATTTGATGAGTTGATGGTCTGGGGCCATGAGTCTACGAGCGATTCTACCGTAGACCCCTACGTGCGAGGGATGGAGGAATGGATCGCGTTTGCTGAAGAGGTTCGGAACAGACTTGAGCTTTAATCACGATTGCAGACATACTAACTGTGTCCTTTAGATACATTCATCCAATCCTGATTCGGAGTCTACAAAGTAAAGCAATAAGCTTGGATCGGTTACTAAGGCGGTGGCATTGAGTGTTTGGAGTGCAGGCGTTAGGCGGCAGGAATTCGAGATCAAAACTTAGTATGGGCTCTCTGCAATAATCCCTTAATTTTAATGGGCAACGGCGTTACCTGCTCGTCGAGAAAGACGGTTCTGTTTTGCTTTCACGATGTCAAAATCAAGTCTACAGTGTGTTTGTACGGTATACCAATGTATTCGGTACTGTATTTCTTGCCTCTTCCTCCACTGTAAATTGCCCCTCTAGTCTACCTAAATCACTGCACTACCCGCCCAACATTCTCGAACCTCCATCATTTGCGCAGCTCGTCCCAACCGAAATCCATCAAAACGACCGCGTCATTGTCGGAATTTCATCATGAGTCCTAGCGCCCTAAACGGGGAGGCGTCCGTCGGGCCCGAGGGGCCGCGACAGAGAGCAGGGCGACGATCGACACCCTCGGAGTGGGATGCATCGCCATGGTCGAGAAGAACGGACAGGCGCGTCGCGCCGAAATCTTAAGCATCAAAGACACGAAGAGCGGGCGGCAATTCTACTGCAACTTCGACAATTTCAACAAGCGTCTCGACGAATGGGTGCCTGCCAAGCGCATAGACTTCGATCAGGATGTCGAGTGGCCGAATCCCGACAAGGACAAGCAAAAGGATGGCAAGGGCAAGAACACGACCGTATCGAAGAAGAAGGCTCCCCCGAGCAAAGCGCAGAAGCGCCCTAGTAAAAGAGAACAGTCTGTTGTATCGGAGACCGTCACGCCGCACCCGTGGCCCGAGGTGCCTGACACACAACCGCCGTCCAAAGCACCTTCGACACCTAGAGATCTGGAGCAGAAATCCACGGGGACGCCTGCTGTTGGAGGTGATGAGATGGATATTGATGAAGATGACCAAGCTTCTGAGGTCAAGAAAGAGACGGAATTTAGTAGAGAGGCCGAGATCGAGAAGCTGCGGACGGGTGGTTCCATGACACAAAATCCAACAGAACTAGCTCGAATACGAAACATATCGAAGGTACAGTTTGGCGAGTACGATCTGTTTCCGTGGTACTTCTCCCCGTACCCGGAGTCCTTCACACAAGAGGATGTCATTTTTATATGTGAGTTCTGCTTGAGCTATTACGGCGACAAGAAATCTTTTACAAGGCACCGCCAAAAGTGCACCTTGCAGCACCCGCCTGGAAACGAGATCTACCGGGACGAATATGTCTCTTTCTTCGAGATTGACGGCCGTCGGCAGCGCACTTGGTGTCGAAACTTATGTCTCCTCTCCAAAATGTTTCTTGACCACAAAACACTCTACTACGACGTGGATCCCTTCCTGTTCTACGTGATGACGCAAAAGACCGAAAAGGGTCACCATCTCGTAGGGTACTTCTCCAAGGAGAAAGAAAGCGCGGACGGATACAACGTCGCGTGTATCCTTACCCTGCCTCAGTATCAGAGAAAAGGGTTTGGTCGCTTGCTCATTCAGTTCTCCTACGAACTTTCCAAGGTCGAGGGTAAGCTTGGGTCTCCCGAGAAACCCCTTTCCGATCTCGGTCTTCTCAGCTACCGCCAGTACTGGTCTGAGAATATCATAGACCTCCTACTAGAGATGAATGATCGCGATGAAAAGTCGAGTATCGAGAGTATCTCGAGCGCGTTGGCGATGACGACCCAGGACGTTGAACATACTTTGCAAGCTCTAAAGATGCAAGTGTACCATAAGGGAGAGCACAAGCTCGTCATACCAGAGTCGATGATCCAGCAGCGAGAGAAAGCCAAGCTGAAAAAGAAGCGGTACATCTCTCCGGAGAATATCCAGTGGAAACCGCCTGTCTTTACGGCGTCGACGCGGACATGGGGCTGGTAATCGATCATTATGAGCCTGTATTATCTCAGATCTCTGCCTTTGTACATTTTACGAGCGAGCGACCTTTCTACTTCAAAAATTGATACCCAACACATATTAATATGGACGATGCATGATTTTCCGAGACAAATGTGCCGTGCCTATGTAATGCCTAATTGTGTAAGCTTTCAGTAAAGTTGACATGTATTCAAAACGTGAATTGTCAGTCGAATCGGGCCTTCACNTTTGCCTCATCCACACTGTTTAACCCCCGATCCTTCACCACCCAGCTCTCAGGCCCTTCGTCTAGCATCTTTCGTATGACTCTTCCCAACCTCTCAACCCCATCGACCAG
>JAPUUL010000425.1:0-18726 GCA_029590625.1 Lasiodiplodia mahajangana
CACAATAGTTCCCGATGCATATCGTGTCAGTTGGCCTCTCCGAGGTGTAGTGGCAGTATGCCGTCTTCATAGTAGTCGTTGTTGAGTGCTTAGTCACAGTTGAATCAATAGTCGTGCGGACTATAATCGATACTTTGACGACGGTTGCCTTTGTCGGCGTAACTGTCACTGTTGTTGTTGCTCCGCTGCATGCTGTGGTGATTGTTGGAGTCGCCAAGATTAGAGTTTGTGTTTGTGTTCCAATGGTTGAGAAGACGGCTATGGGATGTAGTGTTAGTGAGTCTTTACTATACTGTGCTGACCCCTGAGATCTAGATACGCACTTGTTGGTTTGGGTGTACTTGTGATTCCGAGTGTCACGGTCGGTGTTGCCTGTAGTTTTCTCAATGTTATCACTGAGTTCCTGGGGGAGCTAACGTGCTGAAGGGCTACTCACGGTCACGATAACGGTGGAGGGCGCAACGCCTGTTAAGTTAATCACTCTTTGGACAGCTACATTTGACCCAGAAATGACAATCTTCCATTGGCCTGAGGGCATGGAAGAGTACGCAATCGCGCTGTTCTAGAGTTAGCCGTCAAGAATCACTGGGGTGAGCGATTTTAGAGCTTCCTCTCACCATGATGATGTCGCCTCTTGGCCATCGGGGGTTGTATTGATGGCGGTGCAGGTATACTGATGTCCCGAAGGGTCGACTAAGGTAGGCCTCACTGATTCCTGGATACATCCTGGCGATCGTTAGCGCGTGATGTTTGAAACATTGTGAGCTAAATATCCGCCTACCTTGGAACACTGAAGTAAAGGTGAATAACGAGTCAGAGGACGTATCGATGTTATAAGAGCCACCATTAGAGAAGTCCACGCCATACACGTTACAGGCAGCAGAAGCTCGGAGAGCTAAGTATCCTGCCAACAGGCAGAAACGAGCAACTCTTGAAGCCATCCTGATTCCTGGTCCGAGATTAGAGCTTCAATGTACTAGGTTGTCTTAGGCTATAGATCTGCGCTGTGTTTAGGGATTGGTCTTACTTTTGTATGGTGGGCACGGAGCTCATGGCTGGGGCATGTTGGAAGGCCTAGGATGCACGGATTGGGCATGTAATATCGAGCGATATCATGAAAGCTAAGAATAGTAATCCCAGGGTATCGTCTTGCTGTGATAAATGACCGTTGCAGCTCCAAAGACCCGGCAACACTGGGCGTATATATTAGCGAAGCATATCAAAGTCACTGGTAGTTTACGAGCAAGTAATTTTGCCTGTGGCGAGACCCTCCTCGGGTGCAGCTGCTGCTGGTGCGGCTGGACCTTATTAGATCTAGATTGGTGGTCACATGGCCTGGGATGCGGTCCCTAGGCGGGATGCTTCGTGCCTGAATCATGCAGTTGAGAAGAAAGCTGCTGCGGATAGCTCGAACTGACATTATTCACTTGTAAGCTCATGTCATCCATAGCATGATACAGATCCCTAAGTAGTGGGTAGTACTGTGGTTCTTGATACAAGAATCTCCCGCTCCCCGTACGCAAAGTTCAGCATTACAAGTGCGGGCTCAGATGGCTGGACTGATATTTAGATCAGTGCCTCGTAGTATTGCTACCAGACTGGGTTCATGTTGGTTCCGAGCTGTTGTGATATGTTTGCTAAGTATAGGTAGTTGCATAGTCGCAGGGATAAAGTTGATTGTTTCTATATACCTCTCGTTGCTATTGGCTAATGCTACTGTTGTGTTCGGAGCTGGTGCCGGTGATGCAGTTCCAATAGGTCTATTCGGGTTATATAGCCTAAGTAAGTAGAGCGATGTTATAACAGGAATCCATCGAACTAGGCTCTCTAAACCCCGCAGCCGTGATAATACCTGTACTTATATGGAGGACACAGCAACATTCAGGGAGAAGATAACTGTGCCTATGAGAAGTTATATTAACTTAAGGCTAGCCGTCAGCTGATTCCCTGCGCGCTCACTAGTCCTCGATCGACAGGTACGACAAGGCGAGGTGGTCGGGAGCTGGCCAGGCTCCCCCACGCATTTTGCCTGAATATATCGTATAGCTGCACGGAGAATACGACTCTCGTGTACCTCAGCTGCCTGCGGCATTGGGATAAAACTTCCTGCTTTGATTGGTGATTTGGGTTGTATACATGTACGCCACTTAATCTGTCGTTGTATAAGCAGACACCGTCAAGCTAGTAACAGCCGAAGCTCCTAGCTGTCGCTCCATGGATGAGTGGCACACCATACACGGTGCGCTTAATGGGCAGTAGATTGGCTTCGTGTTGCTTCTGAATATCGGGTGCCATTCCTTCGTCGAGGTATTAGTTCCGAGTCCGTTATTGAGCCCAATAACCACTCGTGTCTCCAACAAGCAGTAGGATTCGTTCCAATTGCCTCTGAAATGCCAAGAAGCGGGGATAGCTCAGTTGGGAGAGCGTCAGACTGAAGCCATACAACTTCTGTCATTAAATCTGAAGGTCGTGCGTTCGATCCGCACTCACCGCATCCTTTTTCGTTTTTGCGAGTGTGCGAAAGCGAGTGTTCTGTCATTTTTACCTTTTTGACAAGGGTTGTCCTGGTATCCAAACCATATCGGCATAAAATGTCAGATTGTATAGAAGCTATGGATCGGACTCCATGGCATGTGATGCTCATACAAATTGTCTAGCACCTTGCGGCGGGACCCCCGAGTGAGTTGGTGTCGCTGGATTTCCACCTGTGTAGCCAGGAGGAGGTGGTTGCACCTCGGGTTGAGCGCCGCGCCAGGGTTCCATGTTATACCCATTGTTGAGTTCGGCTTCGGGCTGCTTCACCTTCTGCATGACCTTTCTGAAGACCTTACTCAGGAGCAGGGTCAAAAGAAAAACAGGCAACACGAAGGAGACCACTCCGAGAAGGGCAAAATCGTATCCCGGCGATAATGCAAGTGGGAAACCTCTGTGTGAGCGTTAGAAGTAGACCCGTTAAAGGAGAAAGGGGATAGAGAGGGGGTGTGCACTGACGTAAAGCCATTCGCGATACCAAGTATTATGACCCCGCGCCCAAGCCATACGTGAATGGGCGCCATCTTAGTTGGTTGCTGTGTCTTCTTATATATGCGATGATGTAGAGATCCTAGCACAAGTTGGGCGATGACGAAGATAAAGACGATGATGCCGATAACTTGGTGCGCGGTATTGAATTTCTTGCTCTGTGAGAACGAAGTCAGTCAGGAAACCCATCTCACAGATTTGAAGATCTCTCTAGAATGTCGGTCTTCGTCAAGTTCAGGGCGGCAGTAAGAGCTTACCCTATTATAGGATGTGCTGATGATGAACCCAAGAATCGCTCCGATGAGGACGAGTCCAAACGCCACGGCTTGGTTGATGGCATGCCATCGGACTGATCCGCCGACCCTCAAAACTAGTATACCGAAAGGCCATATGCCCACGAACGCGAGAATCATGAATACAGCGTGCAGAATCGCCCTTTTATCAACATATCCCGTCTTTCCCGATTGCCGCACTGCGCTAACGGATGTGATATTCTCGCTGGTGGGAATCTCCGGGACACCACCTGTTCCAGTGGCGTGCACCAAGTCCATGGTAAACGAACCGTAGCTCCAATGAATCTTTACTGACTCCCTTGGATTGTCGCTTGTTGTATCGCCGGTAGGCCCCGTGGCATAGACCATTTCCTGCGATGTACTTGAGACGTCGACCTTGCCGTTGCGAGACCAAGAGCGACAGTTGGTGCACACTCCGTTGAAGATGAACGTGGTATCATTAAACAACCCTGTACCTTCGAGTGCCTTGATATCGATATCGGGGTCGTAGACGGGCTCGCTATGACCATAACACCGTCGTGGAGATAAGGTCACGTTCTGGCCGGACGCCGACGGATAGGCCATCAACACGAGTGGATTTCCTCCCATGGTACTCGCGCCTAGCCCTATGGCAGCCCACGAGGTGTGTGCTGGGAATGCCATCGAGAAGAACAGATCTGACGAGGATGCATCGTTGGGTACATTGAGAGCGAAGACGATGTCTTTTGAGGGCGATACGAAAGTTGACGACGATACTGCTGCGGTCGTGAGAGGAAGCACTGTGATTTGTTAGGTATGAGGGATTCATCGAAGTTCATTGCACATTCATACCTGCTAAAGAAGCCAGTACCAGCTGGCGTGTAGATATCATCATCTCGAATACGCGCTTGATACGAAGATAATTACACACGATATCCTGTTGTCGAAGTGTTGTTATTAGTACACGATGAAATGAGAAACATGGAACTTGAAGTGAGAGAAAAAAAAGTTGATTATTGAAATATGAAAGACTATAGCCGAATCACATAAGATAGATAGGTACGCTCATTCTCACTACTCCGCACTCCCCCCCAGCATTAACTAACATTAATCGTATGCCCAATTCAAGATTCAAGGCAGCTACTCAGAGGAGGTTTTTGCTTTCCCCAGGCCTGAAACGGGAAGCATGCGCGGGGATATCACATCTACACTCGCATGGTGAATGATGATTGGTAGGTGGTGGCAGGGTGCGCCGGCGGTAAGCTTCTTGGCCCGCGGGTAACTGGGCGCACGAAGCGCTGACTGAATAGAAGTGCCGAAAAGGATTACCCATTTCGGTGCCTATTTGCTGGTGCGATAAAAGAATTACTAGGATAGGTTGCGCATCCTAGAATAATCTATATTTATGACCCAATAACGTTGAGCTTATTGGTCATTCCAATAATCTATACGCGACTATTAAGCGATGCGCTTTTCCTGTTCAATCGGAATCTTCATGACAGAAATACCAAGCAACACCATTGCGTACATCATGCGAGTTTCACATCACTCTTGTGGTCACTAACCTACGTTTCTCACCCGAATAATAAGACACAGGGGAAGTACGAAGGTAGGGATATAGTAGGGAGAACTATTCTAGCACTGGCATATTCATCATTCCAGTTTTATCCTACGTGTATATACAAGTCCTTTCTATATAAGTATGTATATTCGAATTTTGTCGTTAGTAGATGATGTTTGAGGGTGAGCTCGGGATGATACGTAGAACTCATACACCATTGAGTTGGTTTTGAGCATTGATGACGTCGCCAAGAACAACATAGTCGAGCTGCGCAAGTCCTCATTAGCACCAAGTCCTCGAGTTTTGAAGTACGGTATTGAGAGAGGTCAGGGTAACTTACGAGTACTACGTTGGGATTGCGCCCATACAGGCTCTTGCACGTGTTCGTCTGCGCAGTAATAGAAGAAACCGAGTTGGTATCGCCGGCATGAGCTAGGTCAGGGAGGCTGATACCCAGAACTTCGTAGTTCCTGTTATGGTTTGCGAGGATCATACGGCCGTTGCTTGAAGCACCAGAAGGTCGGTCGATGTTGCAGCCGCTTAGCGCGTCTGCTTGAGGGTCAAAGGGCGTCTCGAAGAAATAGGCGAATTCGTCGAGGATGTATGGGACCTTGCTGGTGTCGGAGTTGTAATCTAAGGTCTGGTTAGTCGCTAGTGCAGAGGCCGCGATGGTATATGAAGTGAAGCGATGGAACTCACCCATAAACACGACAACCCTATTTCCGCTCGATATCAGATCTCCCAGTGTCGGCCAGTCATCGAATGCAAGAGTTCCCGAAGGAACGAATGCATATGAGTCTAGACCTACGGCCTTGAAGGCATCACCGTACTTGGTGATGTCGATTCCGTCTCCATTTGTGATGAGCAGTGTCACTACGTCGTTCGGATGGCCGTCAACCCATGTCTTCACGGTCCCGAGGTAGTCTTGAAGAGTGCCGGCATCTAACAGAGCGCATGACTACGAGTTTTATTAGCATGTTCCCTAGGATGGAGTGAGATTGTCTATTATAGTGGTGAACAACATGATTGTCTACAACGATAATAGCGATGCTACACCATGCCTAACAAATAGGCTCCTTCGAGGGAGGCTCCTCTACTTACTGTATGGCACATTTCAATGACACCATCTTTATCGTGCGTCTGGGTGGTCATAAACCGAATCCCCTGGTTAAGCTGTGCCGTGACCGAGGAAAGTTGGTTATCGGAAGGCCCAACGCCAACGAATGCAGAGTTGTGTGACCCAGCAAAGGTGATCTTGCTGTACGCGAGATTGCAGTATGCGGCGTTGCCATTGCAGTCGGCAGCAGCAGCACTCGCAGCGAGGGCAAGAGCCGGTAGAGCAGTGGTCGCGCGCATTTTTGGTAGAACTCGAATCGTACACTCAGGGCGAGAGAGCAGTGAGGGGGTTCTAGCAATGAAGAGGAGACAGCCGATGTGTAGATATAAAAAAAAGTTCTGCGCGGCTCGCCTGGGCGATACGTCTTGTGTGCGCGCCTAACTTATCGAGTCTACTCGTAGGCTCTGGAGAAGCTACCCAGTAACCTAGCCATCAGGGAATGGCTTGTGAGGGTGTGCCTCGGCTTTTGTAGCTGCTAGCCACCATGGACCCTGAGCGGTTTCGCATGAACAATGCTAGACCAGGGTGGTTTTAGGGAGAGGAACGGTCGCTGGGATGGAGACAACCAAGATACTACCTATGGCGGCCCTAACCTGATCTCCCACATCACGAGCCAGTAGCATGCCGGCAGTCATCCTGAAAAGGAAAACATCAGATGTGACCTTCTTGATTTGAATCTCTGGTCACCGGGAAGGATTGGGATCTGGCTAGTATTAATCGGGCCGTGAATTCGTCTCAGTTCGGGCTGTCCGCGACGGTCATGCATTGAAAACCCTCTATTAGAAGCCCGTTCTCAGGGCCAGAATGTTGTTTAAATTCCGCAGACTCTGTATAGCCTATGGGTAGGATACGTTTGTCTGAGGGTTTGCACTGATGGTTGAACAAGCAAACCTGCTGCGTTCAAACAGGGCCTGGTGTAGTCTGCCAAGACGATCAGATGGGTCGCTAGGGGCAATCTTTGCCTCTTTTGGCAGGCAGATTCGTCCCCGCATGAGGGGACCAGTTACTCGCGGCACCCCAGATTCCTACCAATGCTTCCAACACGTGTATTTAAGGGTTGGCAACACCCCTAGGGTCGAGAAAGGCAGGCGGAAGGTTCGTCAACGGCTCCTAATTCCAAGACCGATGAGATCCTTCTCGGCACCGTCGATGTGACCCATTCTGTGATTATGACGTCTACTCCTGAGGGGGTTGACTGAATGGACGGGGTCAATGACTTCTTTGACGGCGATAACTTGGGCTGTGATACTTTCCGATAGGAGTTAGTAGAGCCGGGCTGTACTCTTCTAGAAATATCGATAATTAATCACAAACAACCACTATTGTGTAACACCACCTACGCGGGATGAATTTCTACGTGGTGGCTCCCTCTCCGTTGTCTATTCGTAGTTAACGTGATACGCGATAAGCATCTCATTACCGTATCTGGTGTCACTTATTCGAGAATTGGTTTCACTGGCTCCCTCAGACCATGGTAATGCTAACTTTGGGTACGGTTACCGTTTTCGCAGGTCTTAGTCACGGCGTCACCGTGAGCGTTTATCATGGTTACACGGCGGATTTTGGCACTGCCGTCGTTAGGTGGTACTAGAGTAAGAAAAGTGGCAAAGGAGAAACAGCTCACACCGTGGGGGATTTACCAGGGACTCATAATATGCCTTTATATAGGTAGCTGGCAGGTGAAGTACTTGACGTGTTTCTTGATGGTGTGTTTTTGGTGATCACAGGAATCTCCTTGTTGGCTAGGGTAGCTTGGAGTCCGGGGGGGGGGGGGTTAAGAGGTCCGGTTCTATAATAGCTTATCGTCTATCCGAGCCTGCATCTCTTCATTTCATCCCATGCCCCAACAACTGGGAAGGGGGGTTGGAATCTACACATAAGCTGTTAATAGGCCTAAAGTGTTTTTTTTTCTACACTGGAGAGTACCCGATGAAGAAGCTCTAAAGTATCTAGATCTTGCCTCGAATGAGATGGTCTTGAGCGTTTGATGGCTTGTAGAGTGCATTTATTCTTAGTATAATGTATTGATATCTTTGCACTTCCTACAATCTATATCACAAGTTGTTTCTTAGCTGTATAACACAACGCGAAGAGATACGATCAATCGGGATCATTTGATAATTGACTCAAGCTCAACTCTAGGTCTAAGCCCAATATTAAAGAAGCCCAGAGATAGGAAGGTACGCATGGCAGTGAATGGCAAACAACTGATTACAGGACCCTTATCATTGGCTACAGCAAAACCTAGCCGGGCCTTATAAGTGGTAATAGGGCGACGAACATCCAACGCACTGGGAACAAATCGTTGGGTCTAGTGAATACCCTTACCTGGCTCAACGGTGGAACTACCTGTTAAGCTCACTGCATGGCCAGGTCTTAGGGTGCAACAGACTGGTGGGGGTATTCGGGTCTGGGTGAGAGGGGAGGGCGGCGCCAGTTCCCAGTGCCAACTCTTTTTTTTATAGGAATTTGGAGCTGTTCAATTCCAGGCTGTAGCAAACTTTCACTTTTTTTTTCCCTCTCTCTCTCTTTTCCTTCGCTTTTCGAACGAGATCTTTGATACAGTCTTCGTAGGGACCATCCAAGCTGACGCGAAATATACAGATGTCCTACTACCTATAGCAATCTTTATTTCTGCTGTGTCTTCTTGAAGCCAGAAACTTGTTTATGTCATCTGTTATATGGCTATTGGATATTTTACAATTAGGCAAAGTTAATTTGATCTATTATACTGTACTGATTTGCATTCGCGCTGAGTATCTGTAAAGTAAAAATGAAATGTCTAGGCCCTATCAATACGAACCGTTAGCTACCTTTAACCGTAAATGTATCCGTATATTTCATTACTTCTTGATATTTCTATGAGAATTATATCGTATAACCATCACCTCACCTTTGAGCGGTTAGATGCAGATTGCTGTGATACTTACCTACCCACGGGGATTATAAAATCGGCGAGTGATGACCGCAGTGATATACCATGGGCAAGGGACATAGGAGCATAGAGAGGTTACTAACATTTACATCATACCCTCTTGTCCATAGTAGTGACGACTATCGAGGAGATACCATAGGCTGTGTAATCATGGAGCATTTAAGCCAGCGCGCCGGAGTCGAAAGTAACCTGATTCTTTCCGGTAGACTGGGTTATCTGGTGTGGAGTAGATATTTCATCGGCCGTAAGCTAGGTGAGTTCTACCTAGTTTAGTTAGATATTGGCGCGACGATTTATTTTATAGCGGCAGTGTTATACTTAGTTGAAGAGTACTAGTCACTCAGTATATGTCAGGGACACAGCTATACATCTCTGTGAAGAATGACGCTGCAAGACAAAAGCTCGACCCAATCATTTATGTAAGCTATAGTATCGTAGGGGCGCGATTCGCGTTTTATTGGCTTAACAAGAACAAATATCAGGCACCAGTATGCATGCACTCCACTCATGAACTAACCTACTACTGACTGAAACATGCATATACTGACCGACCAGCAAACAAGTAGGCATCAACAATTACCTAGTAGTTCCTTATGCCCCTCTTCCCTTTTCTTTGGTATAATAGTGTCTTTACAAAACATTGGAATTGCCATTTGCATGGTCCTTTAGCCGTCGTTTCCAATATCCCGACCGAAATTATATGGAGATTTCACTTAGAAGAGCAATAACAGCTTCACTAGTAGCTTTACCTATCACGAGAACACTGTTTACAACATGCAAACCACGCGCTCCGCCAGCCACGAAGAGCATGAGAAGTCGACCCCTAGTATCCAAGAGAAAGATCTTGAGCAGAATACGCATAAGTCGAGACTAAGATATGAGCTCCTCCCGGTTACCAATCTAAATGAGAATATCATAGGGTGGGATAGCCAGGATGACGCGACAATACCATTCAATTTCTCCCCGTGGGACAAGTGGCTGTGGGTTGGATTGCTGTCGGTCATGACGCTTCTAACTCCGTTTGCTTCGTCGATACTCTCCCCTGCTATCACTACACTCGACGAAGAATTTCACAACGACAATGAGGTTGTGGGATCTACGACTGTCAGCATATATCTGTTGGGTTATGTGGTTGGGCCAATTATCATAGGTTCGTTGTTGAAGCTGTTTATTGCTATATTTTGTGTGTTTTAGAGCTGCGAATCGCGTAAGTGCGCGCGTATTTAGCTCTTATTACTAAGTTGAGTCACTAGACTTCTGAGATTCTACCAAGGCATGCGGAAGTTACTGACTCGAGTCCTGCAAATAGCACCCCTTTCGGAGATCTATGGCCGTAAACCCGTACTGACTGCCGCCAACGCGTTTTTCTGCCTTTGGCAAATCGGATGCGCTTTAGCCCCTAATATTGAGACGCTTATTATATCCCGTTTCTTCAGCGGCGTTGGTGGTGCGGGGTGTTTGGTCAGCTCAATCACTGTCTACGGTTACGAGTATTTATTGACCTTGCTTTAGACTCTCGGCGGCGTTATAGTTGGTGACCTTTTTCGCTCTGATCAACGGGGCTTTGCTATTGGGGTGTGGAACATTGGCCCCTTGCTCGGTTAGTCTTCTAGTACTGCAGACTTGCATCGCTCAACCTCCTTTTCGCTCTCATATATGTAGCTAACCGCTTAAAGGCCCAACTATTGGACCTCTAATTGGAGGGTTCTTGACTAAGTTTCCTGGGTGGCGATACAACTTTTGGATCGTGTTGGCCGCTTCCTCGCTCGTAACGATTTTGATCCAAGTTCTCACGAAAGAGACCAATTTCAAAAGCATAATACAGAATAAGACAATACTACTTAGGGAGGAACTTGGGCAAATCGGGTTGAAAAGCTGTTATGACGACTCGAATGGTCAAAGTACAACCCGGATTCTGCTGACTGGCCTAATCAGGCCTCTGAAGATGCTAATTCTATCCCCTATTGTATTTTTGCTCTCTTTATATATCGCTTTCGTCTTTGGGGTTGTTTACCTGCTCTACACAACAATTCCGGGAGTATTCGAAGAAACATACGGATTCAATGTCGACCTGACGGGGCTTGTTTATCTGCCTCTTGGACTTGGCAACATTTTAGGTTGGCTTGTCTGTACCTTCTTCTCGGATAGGACTATTATCAGACTTTCCGAGGCTAACGATGGCCATTTTGAGCCTGAAATGCGTCTCACCATCAGCATATACTTCGGCATCTTTCTCCCTGTGACCTTATTCTGGTACGGTTGGAGTGCCTCCACTAAGAAGCACTGGGCGTCCACGCTTTTCTCTTTAGTCCCATATGGCTTTGGGATCATGGGACTCTTCTTGCCAATCACTACGTACTTGGTCGACAGTTACCCGATGTACTCGGCATCGGCTATCGCGGCGAACATCATTCTTAGAAGTATAGTTGGAGCCTTACTTCCTTTGGCAGGGCCGCCACTGTACGAATCGCTTGGGCTCGGGTGGGGGAACTCGTTGCTTGGGTTTATCTGCATACTCATGATCCCATTACCTATTATATTTTACAAGTTTGGCGGCCGACTACGAAAAGCAAAGAGATTCAAACTATGAGATAGGAGTGTTTTATGTCAAGATAATCGGCTTGCAGTCATGGATAATGAATGCCGGTCGGGGTCTTACGCTTTGGTATATGTTATAGGGGAATGGGCATGAAGATAACATTAGGGAGGAACGGTGAGCTTGGCTATACTACGAGTTATCTAAAAGATAGATAGCATTGTTTTACTATTCAGAATATGATAACTGGAATTTACATACTATACCATCTGAGTACCCTGCTGGAGACCGCATCTGGGAATGCATAGAAATCGCCTTGGTTTATTTTGCACATTTCCCTCAATGCGGAGCCTTCTTTATCTTGCGTGCTTATTCGAAGTCTAGTATTTGGCTAGCAGTTGTATCGATGGATAGCCTAGTAGCAATTCCTAGCTATGGGAACATTTAAACGTCGTAGCAGAGAAACCTTCATACTTTATTTATCTCCGATGATCATAGCGGCCAGCTGTTCAGCCATAGGGTAGAGAGTAGCTTGGGGATGCCCGCCCAATGGAATCGGGATGATACTCGCATCAGCACATCGTAATCCCTTAACCCCGTGTACTCTACCTTCGGTATCAACCACCTTACCCATTGCCGCGGTGCCCCCAGAGTGAGGGTGTTGCATTCCAGTACGTCTGATTCTGTCTTCTATCTCCTCATCACTGGCGTCGACTGTCAGTGGGGTCAAGCCGCTCAGACCCTCCGCGACCATTGGAGTTTCGTTCTCCACTACAGCGCCCATAGAGCTGGTTGAGAACATGTGTTTCAGTGTTTGCCTAGTCGCATAGACAAGAGTGTCAAGATCTAGAGGATTGCTGAGATAGTTTGGTTGTATCTGCGGGGGGTCGCTTGGGTTGTTGGATCGAATCGATACAAATCCACGGGAGGAGGGTAGAAGTAACATGGTCGAGGTGGCAATGTGGGTGCCGTCTACTGGAATTCCCGGTATGCCAGGGGGGACATATAGGGTGATCACCTCATAGAGGTTGCGTTTCTGCTCTTCGGGTTTGATGCCATGTTTGTTACTGATCTCGGGAGGAACTGGGGCGCTAACAACCCAATCCCACGGAAAACATTTGAACAATGCGGGATCCGTCCAGGCCGGGCTCCCTAGAGCGTACCCACGCGAGGGATCCCGTAGGCGGAATGCAAGGTATACGGCAAAGTGGTCGTGTAGATTCTGACCGACATGTGGGGAGTCGTGCACGATTGGGATGCCGTGCTTAGTTAGAGTAGGGGCGGCGCCGATACCTGAGAGCATAAGAATTTGAGGGGTACGATACGCGCCTGCGCAAATGATGACCTCCTTTCGTGCGGTGATCTTGCGCCCGTCACCCAGTTGTACCCCCGTGGCAGTGGTATCCGTAAAGGTGACTTTGTGCACGACGGTATTGGTCAAGACTTCAACTCCGTCGAGCGAGTAAACCTTGTTGGACGGCTGTCGATCGCCTTCGTGGGAGTTTTCGACAAACTCGGTCAAGCCTGCGATCACACCATCCTTCTTCTCAATGTTATGTTGGATTCCTAGCTCCGCCCATGCCTGCTTCACTGCTTCACGAAGGGGGTATTTGCGCGCGCCTGATTGTCCGGCAGAGACTGATGTCACATGCATGGGGCCGTCGAAGCCATGCACATCAGCATTGGCTTTGGTGTCGTGGAAGCGTTCTGACTTGCGAAACCAGGGCTTAAAGCCTTCATAGCTCCAGCGACTGTCCCCGACAACCTTCGCCCATTCATTGTAGTCGGCAAAGTCTGCGCGAAGCCAACCGCCGTAGTTTAAAATGGAGCCTCCTCCGAGGGCCTTGGCTGAATTGAGGCTATGTACACGATTTGCTGTGTTTGCGACAGGCTCGCTTTTATAGAAGTAGTCAAACTCGCCGCCGAGGAGTGGAAGGGCGCTCAGGAAGCTGGTAGTAGCGGGGTTTCCGGAAAGGTCGGATCCGGCTTCAAGCAGTATAACCTTCGGTCTCTGAGCACTTTGACTTAGACGTGAAGCTATGACACAGCCGGTAAGTCCGCCGCCGACAACGATGTAGTCGGCAGCTAAGTCAGTCATGTTGAAGAATAGACTCTGGAAGACCTCGAGTGAATTTGTGTGGAATGGGCCAAATACAAGCGAAACGGGTTGAAAAAGGCCGACCGAGAAATGGACTCTGAGGTGTTCGACAAAGGGAGAGGAGTCGGACTTGTGACTGCGTGGCTTCGGAAAGGGTGTTTCCACCAGTATGTCTTACCACGAAGGCCGTAGCGGGGCTCAGCTCACTTCCCGGCAAGAAAGCCTGTCTCACACGGCCATAGTACCAATAGGTCGGCGCTAGGTTGGGCGGTGAACTACATCACTAGAGGGACGTTGGATCTATTTCTATAAATACTTCCAATAGCTACTTGGTTGACCATTAATGCAATTAGCTAGGTTCTGGCACCATCAACATAGATCCTAACATCATGTTGAGGGGGATGACTACATTCCTGAAATACTTGGGCTGGTATCGTCCTGGATTGCACTGTGCTTTGTGATCTATCTACTAAGTGCGTAACGATCTCACAGTAGAACGACCAAACCATCGGACCAAACTGGGAGCCTATCCTAGACGACCCGTAGGCGAATGACAGAACGTACTAAGTAGGCCAGGATATCTGATTGACTTTAACTTCCCTCGTGTCCCTTCAATACGAGCCATGTCGAAAATCTCCTACGCCTTTCCCATCATCTTTACCTGTTATCCTATCCCGTCTCTTGTAGAGGCATTCTACGGCAATAGGGACGTTGATACCGTCCATATGTGTCTCTCGGTTATCACCAGGGATTGAATCGTTGCCGTGGAAATCCTGATGATGCCATCTCTATAGTCCTGAAACCTCGGCTATCACTCAACGCTGCTGCTATTGACATCGCGCTATACTGTAGGTACAATATGATGTATTCTTTGTGCGATTTTACCACCCGGCCTTCTGCCCAGCTATTATATTCGACAGGTCAGGGCTCGTATTACAAATGAGTTGGAGTGCTAAGGTTTTCATAACTAATTTCCTTCTAAAACATTCGAGCAGCTATATGTGATCAGCATGTCCAAATTGCGCCAAGTTCCATATGGAAATGGCCCAAAGTTCGAAACTAAGTTTTTCGGCTGCTATTGCTTTACACTCAAGGGTCGTCTACCGCAATATCACACGTTTTCGCTATGAAACTCATTCGCGCGACTGCAGCGTTCATCTTTTTGACGGGCCTCAATGCGGCCTCTATGGTCAACGAGTCTTCGGTAGCGATCCAATTACGTGATGAGTTGGCGCAGTATCTCTCGGGCCCGGGTCTCATTTCTACGGATGCACCGCCGCGTTGGAACACGCTGGGCGCTCCCACCCCTGGTGCTGTCGTGAATGTCCAGACGGAGTTGGATGTTGCAATCACCGTATTTCTACCTCCGTCTCTTGAACGTATTTGTATACTGGGTAATTATAATTTGACCGTCTCTTGGGTACTAGGTGAAATACTGCACAGCCAAAGGCATACCATTTCTCGCTCAGAATGGAGGAAGCGGATGGGCAATACCATTCAACCTGACGAGGAATGGAGTCCTAATCAACTTGGGCGGCTTGAATCAGGTTACATTTAATGCAGATAAAACCGAAGCCACTATCGGAGGAGGCTCTAACATTAGCAATACGATTGCCCACGCCTATGCCGCGGGTGCTCTAGTTGTTACTGAGAATTGTAACTGCGTTGGAACTCTCGGAGCTCTTCTTGGTGGCGGTTACGGCAACCTTGTTGGCTTATACGGATTGGGCGTCGACAATGTTGTCTCACTCAACGTCGTTACTGCGGATGGTCGGCTGCGCAATGTCACCGCCACATCAGATCCGGATTTATTCTGGAGTCTTAGAGGTGCTGGGCCCAACTTCGGCATCGTAACGTCCGCAGTAGTAAAGTCCCATCCAGCCACAGAGAGTGATATGAGAGCTTGGACGGGCTTCTTAATATTCGACACTACTAAACTCGAAATGGTCGTTCAAGCTATTCAGGACTTGCAACTTCAACCAGACATGAACGTATTCATGTACTTCCTCTCAACAGGCCCACCGACGAATGAACCCGCAATCGTGGTCACTCCGTTCCTATACAAGGGCAATGAAACGTCAGGACGCGCCGCATTCGCGAGTCTTTATTCCATCGACCCAAAAACCGACACTACAAGCGTTCTTCCCTACACTCAGTGGAACTCGGGAGCTGACGGGTTTTGCACCTTTAGGTCGCGCAAACCGTCATACGGCGCGGGCTTCCAACGGACGAAACCTACGACTTGGCGTCAAGTGTGGAATAAGTACGTCGACTTCCAGAAGAAACCGACGGCCGAAAACAGCATAGTACTGCTTGAGGCATACTCTCTGATCAAAGCGAGATCTTTGGACCTTGATTCTGCTGCTTTCCCCTTTAGGACAGTCAATTTTAACGTTGTCGCTATACCTTGGTACGATGAACGATCGCTAGATGGTGAGGCCGAAGCCTTCGGGGTCGCAGCGCGGGATTTGTGGAGATCTACGGACGGGTTGGCCCAGAATTCTACGTAAGTATATTTGAAATTGGTTGATAATTCTCATTTTGGTCTGCTGACGGGTTTTTAGCTACGTTAACTTCGCACATGGTGATGAGACCCCAGAAATCGTTTACGGGCGTAGTCTTCCCAGGCTACAAGCTATGAAACAGCAGTTCGACCCCCATGGGTGGTTTAACCAATGGTTCAATATTCTACGAGAGCAATGTGACTAATAAAACGGCCCGTGTGATCACCCACGTAGACCGTACTCTAGAGACCTGAACTTACCATGTAATTATAAGGAAAAAGAGCAAAAGATCATATTATTCGTGGAAGCTGAAGGGTCAGGAAGAAAAGAAAACCACGAAAGACTAGAACCAGAAATACACTTCATATATGAATAAAACTATCTCAATATTCCTCGGCTAATCAATCTGACCCCCAAGGGCAGATCACCCGCACCAACACACTAAATAGCGGGAGCAATATCGAACACTCGGTACGAGAGCTCTGCTGACTCATCATGGCGGTGCGGCAGGTCTGCTACCACACCTCGTAAGCCGCCGGGCCTCCGTTTTGCCATCGGCATGTTGACCCACTAAGACACCAGATCGAGAGAAACGGAACGATTCAGCCGCCGGGGCATGCTGCTTCTCCTGCTCCGAACAATGCCGGGTTTAACTCGGGGCACCCCTCCTTGGCAGAACAGCCTGGGTCCACCAGCTGATCTGTAACGAGCCTGCTATCCATCAACTGATGAGATAGGCAGCCAAGTCGGGGTTCTAATTGATATACTTATTCGTCGTTTAAACGTAGCCGATAAACAACGTATCCTGCTAATAGATATTTAAACAAGTACCTAAAACGGGTACAAAAGTACCAGGGGTAATAAACACGTGCCTTGTAGATCTTGCCTCTGTTGTTTTGATCACAAGTAGTTGTTGCCAAGCAACAACTAATCAGCGCTATACCTAGGTCATGGGCTTAGCGAGCTTGAAGTAAGACGCTAACTTCTAAAGACAAAAACCCCTATGTAATGTCTTCGCTATTCGGAGGCTATTCTCATTCCATTATAGTCTACACACAATCGTCCATATGAGTGGGGGTTTTATGGACAAAATGCTATGCATGATGCAGATATAATCTTACGCGCAGTAGGGTCTGACTTCGTCCTAATGTGGCAACGATTAGAAGTTGAATTTTACGAAGTAGTATTTCACATGGCCAGCTACCCTTTGTCTTCTTGTTGGTTAGTTCTCGCGGCTTTCGTACAGTCTATAGGGATTACAGGGACAATTCTAGCATAGACAATGCTACTACGAGCAACGAAATGGTCTCTACTCGGCGTCTCGGCCGCATACGCTGCGAGCGCATACGGCTCTGGGGTGCATCGTGAGTCGTCCCACCATTGCGTACATGCATAGAAGGCGGAATGGATAGGCGACTGACAGCAGCGCCTCAGAGGCAGCAGCGTACGAGGTTATCGACAACAATGCTCTTTTCGAATTTGAGAAGATCCAGTTGACTGACAAGGTTCTCGCCAATCTCACCGCTCTACCCCGCCTCAGCGATGTCGCGCTTTTTTTCTTCGACGGAGACGCACCTGATAGTGCACGTTCTACTCATAATAACACTTCTTTTCCTAAGTGCAAATCGTTGCCGGGTGACCCCACGTATCCTAGTCAAGATGACTGGGCAGGTTTGGATGCTCTTAGCGACGGCGCATTGATTAAAACGGTTCCTATCGGCTCTGTCTGCTACGACGGTGAGTTTTATGATTCACGCAAATGCCAGTTTCTCCTCGATAACTGGAATGTTTCGGACACTCAGTAAGTCGCATTTATCCGGAGGTGAACCCGCGCAAGCCCAGGTATAACCACTGACTGCATCTTCTCTTGGAAGCGTTGTTGACCCAACTTCGGTTATGTCGCCCATATTCGTGGGCCAGACCTGTATGCCGCAGGACGCTGTCGTGCCTGGCAATAGCAGCTGCACGCTGGGGGGTTTTCCATCGTATTCGCTCAACGTCACCACTGTGGCCCAGATCCAACTCGCAGTCAACTTTGCTCGCAACCAGCACCTTCGACTCGTCATTCGCAACACGGGACATGATTTCCTAGGNAAAAATACCGGCGAGGGAGCCTTATCGATTTGGACCCATCATCTGAACGACATAAAGGTCATCGATAATTATGAGTCCGCCGGAGGACGCTACAGTGGTCCAGCTTTCAAGCTGGGCGCTGGTGTGATGGTGTACGAGCTCTATGAGGCCGCAGAGCGTGAGGGATACACGGCTGTCGGAGGCGAGTGTCGCGTAAGTGGGCTCGCCCTCTGTTCATATTGGCACTGGGCGCGTTAGAAACTGACTGAGCCTCTATCCCTAGACCGTTGGTGTGACAGGTGGCTATCTCGCTGGCGGCGGTCACTCTCCCGTGACATCGATCTACGGGGCTGGGCTCCGACCAGGTCCTCAGTGTCGATATGGTTACCGCCGACGGTCGTTTCATCACAGCTGACGAGACGCAAAACACTGACCTGTTCTGGGCTGTCCGCGGCGGTGGAGCTGCTACGTGGGGCGTGGTCACCTCGATGACTGTCAAGGTACATCCGAAGACGCTNCGTGTCGGGAATGGAATGGGACACGACAACGGTGGCCATGAACATCACCGATGATGTCTTCTGGAAGGCCATCGAGGCGTACTGGACACGTTATCCCGAGTTCTCAGCAGCC
>JAPUUL010000426.1:0-18718 GCA_029590625.1 Lasiodiplodia mahajangana
CCGATGTGGGCGAATGGGCTGGCGGAGGAGGAGGAAGAGGAGGAGGAAGAGGAGAGGGGGTTGGGGATGGGTCGGGGATAGGCATAGGCATAGGGGTAGGGGTAGGGGTAGGGTACCAGGGGAACGGCGCGAAGACGAGGTCCGGCCCGGGCGTCTTTGAGAGGTTTATCAATAGGCCAAGGGGCGGTGGCGGCCGTTGAGGTTGGGATACACTTATGGACTCGCCACCGGCAGCTGGGAATTAGGGTATGAGATCGTTTTCAGGCCTAACGTCATGAGTTCTTGAGTTGGTTATCTAGGAGAGATGGCTTATGCTTGATGCCTGCTCGGTACTACAAGGAGGCAGGCCTGTCTGTTCGCTTATCCGCTCATCTATATGTCTCTATCTGCGTGCATAAAAGTCATTCTATCCATCCAATTCCCGGTATAAGCTAGTAGGAATTTAAGTTATCGATTGTGTGTATTCATGGGGTCATATATAACATATGCAAGCGGACGGGACCCGCGTTCTCTACATGTTACGGATGCACGCGTAAGGCTGATGACCGATTCTGAATTATATTCCACTTCGTACTCGTTGCTAACCAGCCGGAGTCTATTGTTGAGAACAACATCCGCTAGATTAACATGTAGCCATTACACCAAATGTTTTAACATGAAATATGTCGCCGAATGTCTCTTTTATATACTTAACTGACATGCTTTAACTAATGTTACAAAGTAGGCAACACAGTCACTTCCTAAGCTTACAACGCCTTAACAATGCTTTTCTCGTCAAATAGATCCTTGAGGAGGCCGAGCACACAGCCCTCAACATCCAGCGCGCCCATAGCATACGTGGACTCGTAGGCATAGATACTGAGCTGGCCAAAAAAGGGCCGTAGGATCTTAACAATAAGCTCGTCCCTCCTGTCGACTGTAAGTTCATCGTTGATGCCCCCCGGTCCCAATAGAGGTCGCCGCTGTCCCGACCCACTGGAGGCAATCATCGCAGCGGACTCGGAGGGTAACGTCGAGCTAGTGGCTGCGTTTCCTAGCTCTTCTGATAATTCATCGACTAATGCGATCGGCTGATAGGTGGCCGCGCGGTAGATAGCGTCGATAGTGTCCGTGATGAATAGCCATTCGTGTAGTTGGAAATCGTCAGGCGCTACGGCGATCAAGACGTCCAGTAACTTGCACGCATGGAGAATAGAGATATTACTATACGTGTCGGAAGATGGCGTGTTATCGAGTGCCACGACGGATGAAATGGCCATATGAAGCTCCGAATTGACAATAGGCCATAGAGGAGCCAGGTGAACAGCAGACGTCCGAAGCACAAGGGCGCGGATGACCATGTAGATATCCGCCCTAGTAGTTGATGATGGTGAAGATGTCGCGGTTGCTGTCAGAAGTTCCACGATACGCTCTAGAATAGCTGGTAGTTCTGTTACGAAGGCGTCTATTCCGCATGCTATAATCAAAGTTGCGATGCGTCTAAGGTTTAGTTGCGTTTTACGGTCGGCCTCGAGTCTCGCAGATGTTGCACCCACCCCAAAGACAATGCCAGCGGTCGTAGGGGGTGAAATACGACTCAAAATGTCCGTCATGCGATCTTTGTCAGTAACGGTCCAGAGTTTTAAAAGTGGTAACCAATCGCTCCGTATCAGAGCAGCGGATGAAGAAAAGAATCTTGGATCGTTGAATGCATCGCCCACATCTTTCTTCCAAGTCTTTTGATTATTTGGAAGCCTCGTTAGTTCCTGGATGAGGGACAATGTTGTCTTTGTGATGGTGTCTGGGAAGCCTTTAGAGCGGATGGATGGTCCGACTAAGTTTGCTGAGATAGCTTGTGCCGCGGTTAAAACACGATCTGACTCGACTAGAATCTTTGGCAGGTTTGGAACGATCCTTGACAAGATACCAACGACATCATCTGCTCTTTCAGACGGGGTCCTGTGCCGTATCTCCGTATCTGGGTTGGAGCTTGATAGAGCATCTGTGAATGACGTCGGTCTCGTAGTGAAAAGAGCCGTTAAGAGCCGGAGGAACAGATCCTAGCAGTTGTTAGCACGTTTCCAAACAATTTAAGCGGTGAGTCAAGTTGCTTACTCCAAGCTCTCGTCGCATCTTACGCTGCTCTCCGAAGTTTGTATTATCCACTTTCTCGCCTAGGATCGCAGCAAATTCTAACAGACTAGGTATTGTTTGCCTATGTGGGAATGGGTTCCCAAGAAGGTCTTTTAAGAAAACCATACAGTCTTGCCAAATCTCGTCCATTGCATCGTCCTCAAGCGACCGAGCGTAGTCGACTAAGAAGATGACCAAATCCGTGTCCTGTAAAGAAACAGTCATCATTGATTTTCTCGAGGGGTCCAAGGCACTAGGATTAGTGCGGCTATAAATCGCGTTGAAGATAGCTGGTATAGTATGCCGCGGACGGGAGCCGTCTAACGCGGGGAGCAAATTGAAAACTTCTTCGGATTGCCTAGCAATACCAGGAGATTCTAACGCTGTGCGCCATATATCAATTACTGTTTCGAGACACTCTAGCGCCTCAGCAGTGAAAACGTGTTCGAGTAAGCGCCTTGCGCGGTTACGCATCCGAAGAGATGTATATTTGAATGAAGAGGCTGAGTCAGGGTCAAGCCGACTGGCTTCACGACCCTGACCCCAGGACCAGATTTTGAAGCACATTCGAACAGCGTCCTGGAACGCAAGAAGCACGGTAAGCCTATCATTTGCCGTTGCACTGCGGGATTGCGGTGCATCAGAGTTGAAAACTCCAGACACCATATTCCCGAAGAAGCCTTGGGGGTGGTCGGGGCTCTTTACTACCTGAGTTCGAGACTCCTCTAAGAGCAGTTGATCGTGAGCTTTGGCCAATACTTGTTCGAGTGCGTTCAGCAGCGATATTAGCGTGGACTCGGGGGCGCTTGTGTCGCCAGAGGGGCTCCCACTTTGATTAAACATCTTTTGGAGGCTATCGAAGGTCTGGCCAATCTGGCCACATAGTGTCTCGACTAGGGGAATGAGTACCTGGAAGATAGTGTTTGAATAGAGAGGAAGACTTTCCGTCAAAAACCCTACCCAACTATCTAGGACAGCGCGGCTGTTTGGTGAGCTGAGTCCTGACTGTATGCATTTGAGAAGTGAGGGAGGCGGCGCCGATGGCTCGGGGACATGATCCACTGAGATAGAAGATTGTCGCATGCTGCCCGAAGGGTAACTTAACGTGCGCTTTTCACCGGTTGGGGAGTTTGGCAACTGTGTCGGCGATGCGTCGCGAAGCCTAAGCGACGCGAAAACGGCATCCAATAGAAGAACTTGTATATATGGATCGGGAATTTCCAGTGACTGGGTAAGTCGGTCTATTAAAGGTGCCTCGAGTTTAAGGGACGCGAGCCCGCTGGCATACGGATTTAAAAGGATCTGGTGTAATAGTGTGAGAGCACCGCGGTGAAGTTTAGCGATGCGGAGTTGCATATCACTATTCTTAGGGTATTTATTTCCAGCAACGAAGCGCAGACAAATATGCACGAAAAATTCTTGAAGCGAAAGGTCTCCTTCAGTGCCAGCTTCTAGTCGTTAGTCGAATTAGATGTCTGTCATGTTCTAGAGAACTTACTAATGTTAGAGAGAGTTTGTTTCGTTCCCTCAATAATTCTGGTGGCTAAGACGCCCCATAACGCATCTGGGGCCCATCGAAGGACATTGGACAGGGTATGAATGTAATATAATCCGAGGTCGAGCTCATCGTCATCCGAAAAGCCGACCGATACGGTTGATGTGGTAGAGTTCATGGTCTTGGGAAGGGTACGAAGAAAACGAAGCTCAGAGATCTTCGTTACAAACACCAAAAAGAGCCTGGGCCAAATGATTAGAGCAATTGTTAAGGATGGGAATGTGTACCTACTTTTCGATGCCAACCACGTTGTTGAGCCAATGTTTTACTACCATAAATAACTGAGTCCTCTCATCTAGTAGAGCATCGAGCATGAGGAAAAGGGGTCTTGTTAGCATGACTTCGTAGTAATCCATTCCTGAAAGTCGATGGGGCATATGGGGCTCTCCCATCGGTGTTTTAGGCGCTCTTCGGTCGGAATATGAAGCATGATCTTGCAACGTATGAGACCATAGAAGGCAAAAACTTCGGCCGGGGTCGGCTGCGCGAACTGCAAATGTTCCTGTGACATCATTTTCAAGCATAATGCTTGCTATGGCTGCTTCAATGTCGCGATTTGAAACAGTGAGTGCGGTTTGTAGTTGCCACAGACATTTAACAGCTTCGACGTGGTATTTCGGCTCTGCTGCTGAGAGAAAATTCCACGCATGACGCACCAAAGGGTCAACCAAATCAGACAGGGAATTGGCTGTGATTAGATCACTATAGTAAAGCTGTGTGGCGAGCGATAGAACAGATTTGAAAGAGGCAAATGGTATCGTGGCATTTCCGAGTTGAGTATGCATCGAAGCGATCAATCTCTCTGTATCAAGAGCATTCTCGGGAGACATCTTCGATAGCAAGAGGACTAGTAGACGGCTTCGAGTAGACACGTCAATCAAATGGCTCGTGGATGTGAAACTGCTGCAAACCAAGTTGCAAGCTTTTTGCATGAGAAGATGTCCCATCTTAGGGGCGGAGAATGGAATAGAACCAGCTTCTAGGCTCCCTTGCTCAGATACGTAGAAGTGCCTGATCTTCTCAAGTAGCTCACTGTTTGGTATAGAGGCTATAATCGCAGTATCCGTCGGCGTGCCTGAGTTTTGATTTGAGTTAGTTGAAAATATGCGCTCCGGAACAAGGTCGATCATGCCCATAGCAATGCTGAGCGCATGAGCTATAATGGCAGTATTTTCATTCGTTAGCGCAGACTCCGACTTTTCAATACGTTCGCCGACATCTTCCACCATAGCAAGACTAGACAAGGCAGCGAGGGGCGCGTGGAGAGTTATCATTTCCTCTTCTCGTATGTTAAAATGGGTCATGATAAATTGGACAAGCGTCAACTTCTCAATACGCTCCGACGCTAGCAAATTCCCGGGCCCTATCGCTTGAGCCATGAGCCCTACAAGCTCTCCATAGATGAGACCACTCTCGACACCGTCGAAGAATACGCTAGCACTGCGCAACACCTCGTTGAAGGCAGCTTTGTCCTTAGTCTGGGATTTGAAGTCTCTCACATTACTGATCACTGGGAGGAATATTTCAGGAACAACAAGGCCACCAATCTCCCACCTGTCCATGAGAGACAGACAGATTCGGTATGGCTTGGCCTTTTCTGTAGCATCGCTGTGGGACGAACCCTTGATCATTGATAATAGTGCGTTAATTAACGGCTGGAGACCATGTTCTTCAAAATAGCTTGTTTTTGAAGCTAGGTAGCCGTGGTGATGCTCGGACGAAGATATGGGTGACTCTAAGTTGTGCTCTTGGTCTTGTTGGGGTTGTTCGGGTCCTAGAAACCAAGCCCACAGTCTTCGGTTCAGGCTCATATCTCGCCTGGTGACAACCCCCGCAGCCGCCCGAAGAAGTAGCTCTAAATCGTCCGGCTTTACACGTTTCTGGAGCACCTTAGAGTGCAGAGGCAAGTTGGTCACAAGAAGATCGAGAAAACCTCGTTGAATTAAGAGTTGTTCGTCCCCTAGACCCGCGGCAAAGCATCTCAGGAGCAATCCAGGCTCGGGAGAAGTCACCATGCTTGAAAGAGCATCCGTGAGATCATCGGCATTTGTCTCTTCATGTTCGTTTGACGACGGTTCCAGTTTTAAGGGGTGCCCTAGTGGAGGCAAATTTCGAACTAGATACGCCAAAGCGCCTGGTCGCCGGCTTCCACTTGTGATAGCAGCCAAGAAGAAACATTGCCAGAAGAAGCCATCACCAGCCGAGTGCTTTTCCGAAAGAAGTTGGCTGTTAGGAGGCCGAATAACGGCCTTAAAACTCTCCACTAGACTCAAAGTGCGATCAAAATCCTCACTCGTATCATCCTCCAGTCCTGGCAAGAGGGCCATGATTACGGATTTCATAGCTGGGCGCAGAGCCAGAGGTTCTACGTGCAGGAGATACTTCTCCAGCAAATCGAGGAATCGAGCCCGGACAGCCAAAGACGCAAACGAAAGAGTCGGGGCCAAGCCCGAGAAATATAATGGAAGATCTCTAGATAGTCCATGTTCGCCAATGACCGAAAATATATAGCCGTATGCTTCGATAGCCTTTTGGTGTACGCCGGACGGGAGGGACGGGTTAAGGCATTGGGAAAGGCGCTTTGCGACTAGTGCTTTCGAGGGTATAGTAGTGATATTCGCTTGGCGGGCTTGTAAGGCCTAGATGAACCAGCAAGGTCAGTGTCTCAGCGAAAGACTTGCCACGCGGTCGAGGAGGGGCAGAGAACTGACTTTGAGGAGCCTACTCAGAAAGGAAATGTAGTCGGCCCATTCTTCCAGAGCTGTATCGAATAGCGCCAGGGCTCGCTCAACGCCTGAAGCATATTTTCGATAGTGCTTGTCTTTCGGAGCGATATCATCTGGGTATGAAGTCTGTTAGTCCATGTGGCATACACCATTGGTGGCCGGGAGCCATAGCTAATCCACGGCCAGTCCATACCTGCACTCAGCTGGTTCCGCCATTGTCGAGAGGTGGGAGTATCGCGTCCAGAGCTGTCGGGGGACATGGAACGTCGAGGACCCGGCTCGAGCGCCATGGCTGGCTACCAGGTACTAAGGAGGCACGGGTTGAAGAAACATGGAGTCGCGCTGGCGGCAGACGGATAAGTCCAGGCGCATTGCTCTCCCCAATCGCAAATAAGTGCGTCGTCGTCTTTGATGTCTTGTCGTGAGGCCCTTAAAGTTGAAGACACGCAACAGGGTGTACGTATTAGGACACGGGCTCTAGGCAGGCGGGTACCTATGTCATAGGTAGATGGCCGCGACCGGTACCAGCTATCTACACACAGATGCGCACTAAGCAGGCCGGCTAGTATGTACTAAAAGGTGCTTTCCATTCGGCGGGACTTTCCAGACTAGAACCCCCTAGTCCTCTAAGTTCAGTGGGGGCGTGCCTACATAGTAGGTAGGTAGGGAGGTACAGTGTTGCTACATCATGCAAGGCTGTTACGTTTTCTGTAGTGGCATTAGAACGCTGTTCCTGACCCAATGAAACGCCCAATGGAAGCTTACCTGGGCACACTATTAGCGGGTATGACGTGCTGTGCTGGCAGGGATCCTCCCTTAGGTCTATCTTGAGCCTCACTCCACATGCACTCCCTACCTAATCCACGCCAGCAGTATCTCAGCTTTACCAACTTCACCTTTAACTACTACGAACGGCTTCACCGCTACCTCAAACCTTCCTCCTACCTTGTGGATAAGGCGAGCACAATGAAGAGTGGATATAAAAGTGTCATTTGACGCGGGCGCAGAATACGTCCTGGGCTACACTGAGATGGACGACAGAAACAACCTCACGTAGACTCCGAATACGATGGGCAATGAAGACGCTGGCTCGTCGCTCGGCGCCGACGCCGCCGCCAGCGCTGCCCATGGCGAAGAACGCCCTCCTCCCTTGCCTCCAAGGCCGTCGCAGCATGCATTGCAATCCAAGCCAACGACCGCGCTGTCATCCATGACTATCCAGACGTTGTCCTTCCCCGATGGCTCACGCGGTACTTTTTCGACCCCCGCCGATAGCAAGGCCGCCGATGATAGCACGACACCACCTACAGAAAGCAGCGACCTTGCTGCCATAGGATTCCACACCATCGGCAGTGCTAGGAAGCAAGACACTGACGAATCCATGAGTGTCATGAGCATGGCCCCCACGTTGCGGCCACCTGGGGATCTTGAAAGTCTGCTCGTCGGAGATATGGCCAAAAAGAGCCCAGCTTGGATGCTTTTGCGCTCACAGTCTGCTGCGATAATGCCATTCGAAACAATGCGAACGGAGCAGAGCACGACTTTTGCTGGGTTTGATCGAGAATTTGACGACATTCCAGATGAATCGAACAGCGATTGGAATGACGCGGACAGACTCCAGCTCTGGAAGTCCAAATTAAAACACTATATGATTCTTTCGTCGGCGGGCAAGCCCATCTATAGTAGACATGGTGACTTGGGATTGATCAACTCTTCAATGGGAGTGGTACAAACTATAATATCATTCTACGAAGGCGCTAAGAGCCCGCTTCTCGGCTTCACGGCTGGGGATGCGCGCTTCGTCGTCGCCACAGAGGGCCCTCTTTATTTCGTAGCCATTAGTAGACTCGGCGAGAGTGACTCACAGCTAAGAGCCCAGCTCAACGCACTATATATGCAAATTCTGTCTACATTAACGCTTCCGGTCTTGACTAACATTTTCGCCAATCGGCCGTCAACCGACCTTCGACGGCCCCTACAGGGAACAGAAACACTTCTCTCCTCACTAGCTGATAGCTTTACCAGGGGTTCGCCATCGGTCCTTCTAGGCGCTTTGGAATGTCTTAAACTACGAAAGTCTCATAGACACTCCATCAACAACGCTTTCCTCAAAGCTAGAGCCGACTCATTGCTATATGGCTTGATCGTCGCTGGAGGACGACTTGTCAGCGTTATCCGACCCCGCCGACATTCACTCCATCCAAGCGACCTACAACTTATTTTCAATATGCTGTTTGAATCTGGTGGGATCAAGGCCGCAGGTGGCGAGAACTGGATTCCACTTTGCTTACCAGCCTTTAACAATCGAGGTTATCTTTACATGTATGTCAGCTTCCTCGACGGCCATCCGGACGATTCCGCGCCTGTAACAAAGGCCACCGACGCGGACGAGGCAACCGCCATCATCCTCATCAGTCCTGACAAAGAAAGCTTTTTTACTCTTCAGCAAATGCGAGACGATGTCGTAACTGAGTTGAAGAAAAAAAGGGCACTTAGATCTTATCAAGGAGGCAGCAGTAAAAAGCCGCCCCTCGGCGGCGGAAATCGCCCCAAGTACTCAGATCAGTCACTTCCTATTTAAATCGAAAGCCAACGTCCAATTTTGTATGCCCTCACTACAACCCACATTCGGCAGTCTCATTTCGCGTCGAAGACTCATGTCATTATATTCCCACTTACATGCAACCATGCACGCCAGACACTCGCATCTAAAAGTGCTTCATTGCGTCAGCGACGATGCCACATCACTCGCTTGGGTAACCCCCATCTTCGAGTTCTACTGTGTTGCGGGTCCGAACACCTCTCGCGCCATGATGGCACAAGGAGCGAACAAGATCATGCAGTGGGCAAAACGTGAAGAAGAACGACTATTTATCATCGGTGGAGGGGTGTTCTGAGCTCATTCCGCCGTAACGCTAGAAAGAAATTATGACAAGTGGTATATGTTTGTTCACGAGCTCTAGCAACTCGCAGTATTCATACTTGCTCACTAAAGCCCGGTCCTAACCATAGATTACCCAGAAGCTTGATAATAATTCACCGCCACACTTCCCATGGCACCTTTCCGCAGAGGGAAACCTTGTCTATGCCCTCGTCATCACTAGGTTGGGTTAGACTTCTCCTTCAGCAGGGCTTTTAGGATGGAGAGTTTAACGATCCTTTTTCTCTGCCTTTTCATATACCGCTTCCGGCGCCGCCCCTTCCAAGTCTCGTAAGCTTATAACTTCATGGTTGCCAGTTAGTGGGTCATTAATCAGTATCGTCGGGCCTTCTATCGACCGGCGACTCGGCAAAATCGTCGTCGAGGACCTATGTTGCCGACTCTCTAGAAATTTCAACAACCTAAAAGAATATTGAGGCGGTTCTACCTGTTGCGGTGATTCTAAGCGTGGAGACGCCCGGTTGACTATCCTCTCTGACTGGTGTGGCAACACCGTCTGTGACAATGACGCCGGTGGTGGTGGTATTAGCCCGAGCTCTAGCCACCAGGAATCTCCCTCATATGGGGTGCCCGCGCGCTCTGATAGGTCTGAAGAGTCGGGTAGTACTTCGCTTGATTCCATATTTTTGTTGCGACCTACAACATAGCGGTATGCAGGAGCAAATGAGTGCCCATTGCGCTTCTGATCGAAATATTCTGGATGATCCTCCCCAGAGCATAGCCTGTTTTCTAGAGATTCATCTTGAGAGTCCGGTAATTCCAAGCTACTTTGCTCCGGCTCCGCGTCGCTGTGTCCATCCCGTCCCTGATCTAGGCGATTCGAAGGTACGGCCAAGATGACTAGGTCGGCTATCACCATATCATCGGCCTGTTGAGGCTCACGTTCTAGAGACTGCTCTGAGGCTGATTCCAGGACCATTTCTGACACCATAGGGGATAGCAGGTCCCCCGCAGTCGCCTCGCGCGACATCGATAGGGTGCTAAGGCAGAACAGTGCTATAGTACAGAAGTCGTACGATGAACAGCTGGCTTCGAGATAACTTAACATATGTTGCTCGGCGTCTTCCTATATAGGCAGGGAATAGAACGAGTATAATCAGTTCCGTAGTAGCTATATGGTCGTTAGATAGTAGATTTAAACCATGTTATTGGGTATCCTTGAGAGAATGGATAGAACCTCAAGAGATTGTGGAATGACAACAATAGTAAGGCCTGGACACTCGTAACGTAAGCGTGAAAGAAGTAGAAGCAGGAATGTAAGAGAAAAATGAACCTAATGGTAGAGAGGCTAGCTTAATAGAGATGTCTATAAACTAGATGGTTTTTAACTTCATCATTTAGATTTAACTCTTCTAGAGATCTTAGGCTGGATGTAAACTGTCGATAATATATATAATGGCTATCATAGTTCATGATAGCGCCATAGCAAATGAACTTGATAAGCAGCTGTTAGGAGGAAACGTAGAAATATAAACTTTTGTTTCCATATACAAGGTGTACAGCAGAAGTCTGCAAGTAAACTTGCTTTGGATCGTCCAAACCTCCGCCTCTACTAGCTCCTTATCAGTGAACATTATATCTAGTACTGGTCCCATAGCCGATTCATCAGGCATTGTAGGGATAGGCACTGAAATAACACCGGCATAACCAAAACTTAGGCACTCTCACCAAACGCCAGAGCAACCAACTTGTATTATAACACACTGCGCTCATCTACACCGCTCCGAGAAATGGGCAACTAAGTAGTGTAACAGAACGGTGCAATCGATTTATATGAAATCAACAAGTGTAGATTGACTATTGATGTATATAAACTATAAAGAAAGGAAAGAAGAAGAAAACTAAGAGGAAAAGTTCACGATGTTCTAACTTTGTCTATTGAATCAAACCCTCCCCCCCCCCCCCCACATATTTAGCATTTGTCTCTTATTCTACCAGCTGGGCTCTATTACGTCCCTTGGAAATGCGCATCCCAACTCAAAAACCTTCTATTCACGCACTCTATAGAACATAGGACATGGCCACATCAGAGAGTGAACTGGTGCAGAGTTCACTTAATGTGGCAACATTAGTTACATACCGTGTCTCTCGTTCAGCCCTAGTGAAGTCTTGGTCGTTTTGCATGGAAAATTAATGAATGGCGGCATATATTGGATACGGTAAGTAAGCTATCTAGAGAATGAAGCGCTTTCGATCTCTTGCCAAACTTCCGTTACCCTGGGTTTGAAAGCTTCTCGTACCATTCTCGGCCTATACCAAGGTTACAGCCAATCAACTTGCTAAGAATCAAGCAAAGGTAAGGCAAGAATGCTAGTATACCCCAGCCCCACGAGCTATCGGTCCAAAAAGGTGCCAAAATTAGTCAGTGAAGGACTTCTGAGCTGTCTTCGATCGAATCCAATAATGTTGGGATTCTTGTAAAACAAGAGAATCATATCATATGTGGGTTATATTATGTTTTCTCGGCCCCCTCTTGCCCTTCATGCTTATGCCTCTTTGAATGCCTTCGCATCCCCGTCTTAGCACCTTTGACCCATCTTGACACCCTTGCTCGGATACGTTGACCGAGGCTTCGCTGGCTGACCTCGGTCATTTGGGACTCGGTTGTCTTTAAAGAATTCTTTATGTCCGAGTCTGCGCTTGTTAAAACATTCGTATTGCCTTTTTGTATCCTTAAACTGCTTGTAGCTGGAGCCTGTGGTGGCAGGGTGGCAGAAGAAGATAAGAGCAGGCGCAGGTTTGATAAGCGCTTTATTAAGCCATGCGGTGGTATTGAGCTCATAAGTGTTCCCCCATTAAGAGTAGGTAACTCAGTGTTGTCGGTGGAAGTAGGTGAAGGCGCTGTATAGCTAGCTGACCCAACTCTCTCTTCTACGGGAACTGGATCTGAGGCATTGAATACGGTAGCAGCTTGGGGGTAGACAAGCTGAGATAGGGGTTTCCTACGTTTCCGTAGCAGCATTATATCTGATCTGGAAGGAGTGCTGAAAAGATCTTGGGGCTTCCGTCGCACTAGATCTGTCACAATTTGGGTCATCTCTGCATTCGGGTTGTGTCGGATTGTGGAACAGTGAGAGGAGCTCAACCTATTGCGCCGAGGAGATCTGACTTTGAGTTTGTTCTGGTTACGGCCCACTACATTCATTTCACTAAGTTCGTCATTAGGCCTAGCATCCGAAATGTTCTCTAGTTGAGCGGTGTTTTCGTCTGGTTGCGAAGTCTCGGAGCAACCATTCGTCCTAATCTTAAGCCTAAACTTAGGACCATCTCTTTGTGGGCTTGAGACCACTTCACTCGTCGGAGGTGCGAAATTCGCGGGTGGGAAATTATTAGGCTGCGGTGGCCCACCCTGCCCGTGAAAACTAAACGGAACGAGAATCTCAGCGAACTCGTCCTCTTCCGGGACATCAGTCGTAGTTGAAGGCAGATCGTAGCCTAGGGGACCGGGCAAAGGAGGCAAAGCTTTCATAAGCTTGGGAATGCTATTCTTAACCTTGAGTTGACGAGCAGGAGATATTGGTTTTGGGGACATGAGAGGCACCGTAGAGCAGGTTGGGGTGATGTGTGGGTGACCTTCATTATCTCCTCGCGGCAGGTTTGTGGTACTAATCCTTAACACAGCATGGTTCCTCCTATGACGGCGAAATTGTGGATTATACCTGATCTCAGGTTCGGCATTTCCTATCTGGTGAGAGGCCCCTTTTTCTGCTATCTCACCTGATTTCACAGCCACTTCTTCTCTAGAGGGGCTCTTTGCTCGTCTCGAACTGGGCGAATCTAATTCAGGTTTAGGAGCGCACCCTTCGACGCAGTCAAGCGATAGTTTGTTATATTGTGGTTCGTCCTGAACCGAAGATGCACGATTTTCTTGAGGTTCCTGGACTTCAAAATCATTAACCACTGGTGATTGGTCGTGTGGACTTGGTGAATATGAGCTGTGTGGTCCAGTCTGGGTACGAGACTGACAGCTCTCTGGGGTTTCTCTGCCAGACGTTTCATAGTTTGTGTCATCTCGGAGAATCACGCCTTGTTCGCTTCGAATAGTAAGAGCCCGGCCTCCCAGTACTTGCACGTGCCGTTCGGGCGACGTTGTTTTGGTCTTTGAGGTCGCATTTGCATGGTAAGTGGCGTAATTGTACGGTAGCGGCACATCCCTAGACTCTATGTCGAGGCTTGGATTGAACGTATCAATTGAATCCCGTCCAATCTGTGACGGCAATAGGTCTATGTCGCTACTTCTCGCGTTCCTACCACCGATCTCCGAGACCTCGAGATCGACGGTGCTATTCTGCGATAACGCAGAGCCGGGGCGGCGAGGGGATGCTGGTCTTTCTGGTGCTTCAATATGGTTCTGACTTTGATTCGGGAATGCGGCCAAAACTGGAAGCACATCTTGCTCATCAATCACCTGACTTTCACAGTCAAAAAAAGCCGAGTCTCCTTCCCCAAAAACAGCAGCGAGGTGGCGCGGAGTGAGATGATCGTCGTCCTCTCGAATCACTACTGGATGATGGTACCTAATTCGTTGGGGCAGATGCGCCTGAGTCAAAGAGGCCAGCCGCGGAGGCTTGTTTTCAAAATCTTCGGTGTAATCGTAGTAACGTGGTTGAGGCTCTACAGGGAAACTCTGTCCGGTTCTAAGTACCGGGGGCATTCTGCGGTACATGTTCGTAACCGAAGTGAGGCTAAAGGTTCGTGCCGAAGTACCTTCGAATCCTCCGTAAGGAGTGTTCCACGATGCCATCGATGAGGGCGAATATGTTCGAATTGATGGTGGACGAGGGGGCCCGTGAAAATTCGGGGGTGGCCCAGGAGGAGCCAATGAAGGAGTGGATCGATTTACATCGGCTCTCAGTCCTAAGGGGTGTGGTCTCCTTGACATCGGAGGATACGCACAGTTGAAGTGACCATGAACGGTCCTCTAGATTTGGTAGTTAGCACTAAGCCACTTCTAGGAGAAAGTGTGAAACCTACATAAGAGATTCTGTCAATTTCGACCATGCGACTGTAGTCGATCTCGCCGCTCTCTGTAATAGCTGGTGATGCGGGACGGACACCTGGGCGCTTTAAACGTGTTGGATATGGAAACGGAGAGCGTGGACGTTGAAGATGACTGCCACCGCTCGCCTGGCTCTGCAAGGTATTGGTTGACCTATGATGGGATAAATGTCGAGAGCCACAAGTGGTAATGGAGTATGAACGTTGTCCTAGGTCTTCCGTTGAGTTAGGAGTAAGGGTACTCGTGCCCGATTTTAGACTGTCTGATCCATAAACGGAGAAGACCTCGGACGTAGTTTCCCGGTGAGATGGCGGCCGCGCCGATGGGTTTTGGCGATATAGATTGTCAATGGAACGACGTGGCTTCGGGTGTGGACGGCCGAACTCTGGGAGTGTATCTCTTGGCCTGAGCGGTGAGGGCCGTACGGGCTTAATAGTGAAGACGCCAATATCTCCAGTCTCCGTAGTCGTCTTGAGCATACTCTCCAGTGCACCAGGAGAATGTAGCAACACAGAATTCTCATTGACACTGCGAAGGGGCTTGTGAAGAGGGCGCACAGGAGGTAAACCGCCGCCCAGGCTGCCATGGGACGAATAGCTGCTGCGTAGCATGCCATGACTTGCACTACGTCGAGGAAAGCGATGCTGCTCCATCATCAAAGCAAGAGCATCGAGGCGAGAATGGATGGGTGACGCAAGCTCAAAGATGCCTCGGGGAAGAGCATAAAATGCAATAAAATAGTAAGTACAGAGATGGGTAAGAAAGATGAGCAGCCAATGCAACAGAGATTTCAGACTCGATTCAACCCGCCGTCAATGGCCTTGTCAACAAGCACTGGGAGAGCAGCCAGCGGCGTCGACGGGAGCCGTGATTTAGGTACGATATTGGGCGATTTGTTGGGATGTGGAGGGAGGAGGAAGAGTAGAAGAGGCCATTGTCAGTCAGCCCGGCAAGCACCCAGGGCAACGACTCGGGAGTAGCCCAAGCCGCCACGTACCCTCTGTCCGTCTATGATTTCGAGAAGGGAAAGCACTCTGATTTGGGTGAAGATAGAGGTTAAGTAGGAAGGCTCAAGTTGGCGTGATTAGTAAGAAGATACTTTGGGGTTTGAAGCGGCATGTAGCGCCTGCGTCGTGGCTACCACAACCGCGTATTTTCCCTTGGTGGGTGCTTCGTCTTATCACGGATTGTTGACAAGAAAATCAGTAGGTAAGCATTCCAACACCTATTTTGTATAGCTAGGACGCCGTCGTCTCCTTGTAACGAGCCACCGTGAATGGATATCGAGCCGTTATACCTACTTCCCATCTATTAGACCAGCGTGAATCTTCTTACATACGCCTTGGAATCAAGGGCGTTTAAGTATATGGAGATCACGAACAGTGCAACCGCCCGATCCCAATGATTTCCCCGTTCGTTACGCGAGCGTCTAATTTTGTGGCCGCCGAATATCTCAAGATATCGAAGCACGAACTACCATCGGTAAATAGGTAGACACATTCTGGTCGAAATGACAACAGCACTAGCACAAATTTGAACTGAACAGAATTGTCAAAATAAAAACCATGTTGATGTGGTAATCCTAGGCTACGGATATCTCATTGACCGCTGATGAAACTCCTAGAAGTCTACGTAAAAGATTCTAAGCTATAGTCGGCTCGAGCAACGTCATCTTCAGAGCTTATAACTTAGCCTGGCACAGAAATTGATAATATCTTGGCGGAAGTAAACCACTCCTCATGCGAGTCCGTCCTAACACGAAAGGTAGATGTGCTGTGCGCCTGTGGGCGTAGAGTGTTTTTGGCCTTAAACACATGTTAAGCCGGATAGGTTCGTATGCGTACAGATAGGCCAGCAATAACCCTCGCACTGGAACGAGATATACCGGTTCTTCCGGCTAACTTAACTTAATTGTAGGGTAGGGAGATAAAATCCGTCTATTTTAAGTTGAACTATTAATAAAGTTAGACTTGGATAAGCTGCCGATACTGGGTATCCCACGCCTACTAATAGATAAAATCCTCTAGGAGGCGATATATCTCGTGATACCTACCGAGGTCGGAATCCCGGTTGCCGCCACAGTATGCTCAGGTAGAGATACATGGCTCGTGAGGTCAAATATGAAACATCCCAACTTGATCACTTCGGTCTACAACAGGGATAAAAGACTCAGATTGTAGACTCAATATTGATAGTATGACATGTGACGATAGAGCACATAATCGATGTTCTAGGGGGGAATAAATTCGCTAGACACAACAAATTGATTTCCATCTAACCATTGATGAACAAGTTGACGATCGCCGGACACCCTCAAAGCTAGAGAGGGAATAAATAACCTTAGCCGGAGTGTATGCTTGCATCGAAGTAAACTTGGAAAAAAGCATCTGTAGCAAGAGGGAGCTTGGCTGATTACACATCTTCGATGCTCAACGGGCCGACAGGCAATTGACCAACAGGCAGGCGAGGTAGTATTCTGCACCAAGGTATATGCGGGATTCCAGCAGGAGGTTAGTTCTGGCTAGCGCTGTACCGGACTTTGCGGCGCTTTGCGTGGTTGCTGTTGGCTGGSCGGGTCAGGGGGTAAGACGGAAGTCGGCCGCGAACCGTAGCGATTGGAGGATTATGGCAGTTGAGGCATCTATATCCACAACTCGGGACTTTACTAGACAACATTCGGTCGCTAACGAATCCGGGAAATACTTGTGCCCGTTTATGATGCCGTCCTGCTGTGACTGGGCCATACCGGAATCCTACGTCGTATACGCCCGGTAGACGGCATACCGTGGAATACAACGGTGATTTGGTGTTGTCGATATATTCCAGTGCGCTAAATTGACGTCAGGTAAGCCCTGGAGACTATGCCGCACGGACAGAGTGAATAAAATTAGCAATAGCAGGCATATGCCGTCGTAGATTGCGTGCTACCTGCCTTACTCGCGTCGTATCCCCTGTACAAGAACGATGTAACGGTTAACGATCGCCATAACCGCATAATAGAACGGGGGACTAAAGGCGATGGTTCCAACGTCTTATATAGGTCCGACAATGAGCCTTCCGTATGATTCCAGATCCTCCCGAGGCATTATGGGTTATCGATTCCTTCTCTGACCATGGAATATGCCGCATTCATCCTAAGCGCCCTTATCTCCATATGCTTTAGCATTGGAGTGCAGGCACAGCGCCCAAACATCGTATTCATTATCACGGATGACCAAGACCTCCATCTGGGGTCACTAGACCACCAGCCTATTGTACAAAAGGAGCTAATTGAGAAAGGGACTACGTTCTCTCAGCATTATGTGACGGTTGCAAAATGCTGCCCTAGCAGAGCTTCATTGCTGAGAGGACAGGCGGGCCATAATACTAATATTACCGAAGTTAGCGCTCCCGGGTAAGATTACATGATATGAAGATGGAGGGATAGTAACTGACCGCTGAGGCTCAGTGGCAACTACGATAAATGGTTGATATCCGGGCAGAACGAAGACTATCTACCCCATTGGTTGACAGCTGCAGGATATAATGCCGAATGTATGAGACCATTCTTTGCCGAATTGCTGATGCTACTGACCTTAACTATTCTCTAGATATCGGCAAGATAATGAATGGCTACAACACAGCTAACTACGATATAGCGCCAGGGGGTTGGACATATATTCAAACTTCTGTAACTGCGCTAGTTGCCCATCGTACATTCATCAATGCTGATAATCGTATACAGGTGGATAGCTATACCTACGAATACAACAATCTAGTCACTTCGTTGAATGGTGAGACACCGATTTCGTATCCAGGATATCATCAATCTGATATTATTCGTGCCATGGCGTAAGTCGAATCACCGGATGCGGATATGGCTAGGTAGATTACTGATACCTTCGCCAGACTTGATCGTATTGAGAATCTAGCCGCCCAGGGCAAGCCGTTTTTCCTTGGAATAGCTCCAACGACACCACATGTCGAATTGGGTGCTGGGAAATGGCCCGTGCCTCCTGTGCGTTATGAGAACGAGTTTCCAGATCTCAAAGCACCTCGCGCTTTGAACTGGAACCCAGATGACACTTACCAGCAACAGAAAGCATCGTGGGTCAGGAATCTACCACTCCTTAACGACACCACTATCGACAAATTGGACGGGCTTTATCGTGCGCGAGCGCAATCCCTTCTTGGTGTGGATGATATTATTGCAGACGTCATCGCCAAACTTGAGGAGAAGGGTGTGCTTGATAACACCTTTATCATTTACACATCCGACAATGGCTGGCACATTGGAAACCACCGCGTCTCGGCAGGCAAGTCCCTTCACTACCTCGAGGACTCGAACGTGCCGTTTATTGTGCGGGGACCCGGCGTGCCCGCGAACAAAACATCCAACCTCCCGG
>JAPUUL010000427.1:0-18716 GCA_029590625.1 Lasiodiplodia mahajangana
GCTAGCAGCAGCCACTTTCTGGTAGCGAGGGGGCTCGTCGCTGGCGATGGGTTGGTACGCCCGTTGATTGTTGTTGTTGCTGTTGCTGTTGTTGTGCAGCGCGTAGTAGTTCGCGTTTTCTTGCTCGTATCTCCGCCGCTCTTCCTCCTCTTCCTCCTCCTTCTTCTTTTGCTGTCGCCTCCGCCGGCNGCTCTGTCTACGGGGACGGAGCTTGAACCAGAATAGGAGGAAGAGGAGAAGTAGGAGGATTATGCCGCCGATGATGCCGCCGGCAACTGTTTTATGTCTGTGTTAGTGATTATGTTTCAAAAGTTGTGGTAGGAACTCGTGGTGAAACTTAGGCGATGTAGGAGACACTGTTGCGAATCTAATAATATGAACTTACTAGCTCCTGTATGAGGTCGGTGTCTTTCGTCTCCATCGTCGTCGTCGTCGTCGTCATCGCCATCATCATCATCGCTATCATCGTCACTATCGTCGTCATCATCGTCATCGTCATCGTCTCGTTTCGAGACTGTTGTCGAAAGATCCCTATGATCTATCCATAAATTGGACCTTCGGGTTTGCGGCGGTACGTAGACGCTTGAACCAGACCGCAGTGCAAGGAGAGGAGAGGCTCGATTTTGAACTCCTCCGGCAACATTGACTGCCGTCCGTCTCCTTTGCCGGGTAACACCTGTGGTTGTATCTGCGATTGTGCCGGCCGCTGCGATGACGGCGACGACGGTATGAAGCCGCATCCTGATAGATTATGCCTTGGTATAGAAGATCCAGGTTGGTCTTCTCTAGTAGGATAATTGAGGTGAGTCGATATTAGTTAAAGCCTTAAACAACCATCAACCAAGTCGAGTGGGCGTAATCCGCCTTTTGATATCAGATTGTGACCGGACAGGCGGAAGATCAGCCGTCAGCAACGAGTCGAGTTGCTATCCCTCGCTGCATAATGACATCGAGCTACATTATCTACGAAGACGCCATGTCCTGCCTCGCCAACTCATTTTACTTTAAATACATACCTAGCAGCAAGTTGTTTATCTGTCTTGGCCTGATCTACACTAGACTGGGATATCCAAAGCGTCGATGAGGTATTTAGTCCAGGCAGAAAAAAAACCATCCATCTCCGATATTCGTATCTACAGACCTCGCAGAAAAGATCCAGCAGCCAAGAATGCACAGCCCTATTCGTTTCACATGTGCGTACACGTAGTATAGATGAGATGGAACATGCAGGTTTGCTGCAACTAGGTAGCATGATACTATGCTCCCACGAGCAGAACCACGTCGACAAACGTCGCATACGACAGACCGCAGTAGGTAGACATTCCCAGATAATTTCAACCAAGAAAGTGGACCTGAACCTTCACCGATTGGCTCCCCGACTTCCAAGAGGAGGAGTGACAAGGCCCGCCAAGTAACGTCAAGGTGCTTAGCCGCCGCCAGGTGGAGATTTGATGCAGCTTTTCAGCTACATGCAAGTGGCTGAGCATTTGGACCTTACGACACCGTTGTTATTCAAGATGTGTCTGCGAGTTATAGTGTTAAATTCTTGCTTTGGATATTTATGGAGCGTTGGCTAAACATTTCTCATCTGCTCACTAAACCGACCCAACCCAATCCCANCCCCCCCAATCATATGAAGATGTAGTCGTACAGGATTATCATTATGTAATATAATAAGTGGTAAGGCTATAATGAGGTCGAAGAGTTCCCGTATCTTTTGAAGAATCGTGTCCTATTCTTCAGCATCCTCTTCGGCATCCTCTTCCACATCCTCTTCTACATCTTCCATGGGCGAATCTGTTTCTTCTGTTTCGCTTCCCGAGCTCTCAGGTTCGGTATCCTGGCTTCTTCTCATGAGGTTGGGGAACATGAGTTGTTGAGCCTCGTCCTCATCTAAGAGGTCTTCTGGAGGCACGTCGCTCAGGTCACTCTCATCATCCGCAGAGTCGTGTACGCTACCTGGCACCGAGCTCGACTCCCGATCGGGCTCATCGTCTTTCATCTCCACATCGCCATCTGCTTCACCCCTCACGCTGTCTCCGTCGCTTTCACCATCCCCATTGTGGTTTTCTTCCGCCGCGGGTGTTTTGCCGCTTGACACGGAGCTGCGCGACTTCCCATTCGTAGGTTTAGGCCCCTCTTGAACGCGTAGGACTGCTTGCTCGGCTCTGCGCAGCACGTCGGCTCTTCTGATGCCGGCTTTTCGGGGACGTTGGACGCCGTCCATGTTTGCGGGGGTAGAATCCCCTGGGCCGCCTTCCGTTCCGGAATTTTCGTGCGACTGGGGGTTCAGTATACCACTAAGAGGATTCAAGGACTTGGGGTCGAGAGTATCCTTGTCTACTTGACGGGCCTCGCTTTGAATACGCTCCTGTTCCTTTTCCTCGAGTAAAGTAGCCACGTCTGGACCTGGTAAAGACTTCCCAGTCTTGAAATACAATGCCGTGTAACAATCGTTAATTAGATCGTCGATAGCACCGGCTTTCATGAGGCCTCCGTTCAGTTTCTTCAGCTCAATGACCTCCTGTAGTGCACTCAAAGCGGGATCTGACGAGGCGGGATCCGACGCCCATTCATTAATTCTTCCAGTAATAATCTCGAATTCCTCTGGCACCGTTGACTTGAATTCGTCCTCATGAACTGGTGAGATCTGGTATGCCTGGCGAATGAGCCGTAGATACGCAAGGCAGCAAGTCTGCCAGAGATCGCTAAAGTGGTAGTAATCTGCCCCTTTCTTACGCAAGCGGCGGAGCATGGCTTCGAAGCTCGCTCTATCTTTTAGAATAACCAATAATTTTACCACAAATCTTACGTACTGCTCCGTGTAGACATGATGTCGGCCAGGCCGTTCTGCATCGCACTTCCATACATTCATTACCATCGTCTTGGTGAGCATAGACTCCTTGAGAACACTGAAGGCCGCCAGTGCGTGGACGACGCTCGACTCCTCTGAATTCTCGTCGAAGAGAATCCTTGCATGCCGCATAAAGATACGATGTTGCCAATTTGATCGGTCTTTTTCTCTCAACTGGGTCAGTGTTTTGATCACATATGATTCCCAGCCTTCCAAGTCATTTATCTCAACGTGTTCTCCATTGTCAATTGCATACGGCTGTCGTTGAAGGATGTCGGCAGCCTCCTGGGGTTGCAAATCCTCATGCATCACTAACTTGTGAAGCACCGACACAATCTTGTAATGTGGCTCCAAAATTGGGTCTTGGCCATGCCGTGGCTTTGGTAACGCAGATACGACTTCTACTGAATGCTCGAGAGCCTTGACAACCATTTCGATTGTGGGTCGATTTCTCTGGTCGTTAGGATCAAGAGCTGTCACAGGCTTCCGATACATCTTCCAGATGCACTTGGCATACATGTATGGGTTCCTATGCACGGTTAGTTCCTTATCATGAGCCTACACGGGGGCGGTGATACATACTTCCACTGCTTGGGCTTCACTTCCATAGCCTTTTTAAATAGCCTTGCAGCGTACCTCCAGACCTTGTAATCCTGCATCTGGGAGTGGACGTCCTTAGTATCGGCCCCAGTGTCGTGGATCACAAACCGTTTATGATCGGAATGTTGAAACGGCTCCATAGCAAATGGCTCTCGGCTTGAGGCGTACATGCGCATTCCGAATTTGTGGTACAGATCGTGGATGGCATCATTGGTCTCCTCACTCCCATCGAAAATGGCTGTTCGTGAGTGCGACAGTGCTAGTGTATAGCAGTGAATTGCGTTGCGTTGGTACTTAACTAGGTCTGCACGTTCTTTGTTCATTTTATCTGCCGTCCAGAGAACCGATTCGTCAAGCTCGTAATCGAAGCATTCAGCCAGTCGAAACCATGCATCCCATTGATCGGGGGTAAATTGTAACTGTTGGCGGAGGAACGTGGCTCCAATGCGAAGGTCGTCAGTAGCGCCTGGGGTTTGCCTCCTATTTAGATCTACTCCCTTGAATTTCGTAAATGCAATCATGCCTAATAAGAAAAACCATCTGTGCCTAGCAAGGGTGCTGTCTGCTGTGTTCACACTAACAGCGTCAATAGCAATTTTGCCTTTAAAAGCTTCGTACAAACGAAGAGGATGAATAGGTTTTGCCATAGTTTGGTTGAAGATCCGAAGATTCTGAATAAGCTGTTGGTTGGACTTCGTCTGCCCAATGGCTTGTTGCATGTGCTCAATGGTGTTCTTCAAGTCCGATTTAAGCAGGTCCTTCATCGGCATACGATGTGCAAGAATTGACACTCTGGCGACTAGTGCCATTGTATTCCGTCGCTCGAGCTTTTCAGGGGGGCATCCATGGTCTTGTACTTCAGAAAGACCAACCCCTAGCTTTAGGCCGTAGAGGTCGTAAAGAACTTGCCCAAGATAGTCTTCCCAATTATCGATCATATGCTGCTTCAACAGCTCAACTCGCATCATTCGAAGGAATATCTTGTTGGAGGATTTGCAGAACTTGCGCAGTCCTAACACTTGATGAATGGCAGCAAGATAGTCTGCGCGTTCACTCTCTGGTGTAGAGAAAGCTCGTCTATTCTGAGATATGCCGGCCTTCAGAAGTGTGTAAAGTAGAGACCAATTCCTGACTTGCATCTCGCGGAGCTTGTTGAGATATGACTGGAAGGTGGCGCTATTCGACGCATGTTGCATCATGCCCACACGAACCTCATCTTCGTACATCGATGGGACGTGCAGGATGCAGCTTAGTTGAGCTACAGCTGTAATGCTCGATTTCAAATGCTCATCATCCACGATATCAAAAGCGCTGCTTTCGTTAAGGGCGGCGGACAACGCCGAGATAAGTAAATCATCCAGAAACTTTAGCATCTTCATGAATAACGGTAGCCGTGTTTCGTCAGGAGCACCAAGATATGGATCTCGTTCAAGATCGCGGGTAATCATCTCGATACTTTTTAGGAAACAGGAGAACTGCTTGGTCTTGTAGCCGATGGCGTCGTAGGCGTCACCAAGACGACTCCAAAGAAACAGACGAAGTTCCGTGCTCGTACCCAGAAGGAATTTCCAGAGATCGCGGAGCCCTTGGCTTGCGGTCTCAGTAATGGGGCGCTTCTGCCGAGCGGAAGATACTGTTGTAGGCTCGCGGGTAACAGAATCGCCCTCGGGAGAACCTGGTTTGTCGACAATGGTGAAGACCGACGACGGGTTCAGTACAGGCTCTAGGCTTTCAATTACCGAAACAGGGTCCTTCAAATCAGTCTGGAACAGCCCGAGGAAGAAATCCATCGTGGTAAGTTTGGAAATTTCCCGGTCTGCTGCAAGTGCGGATACTTCAGGCATGACTGCGTTGTTAGGAAGCACGATGTTAACAGTGCTTTCTTCCTCGCCAAGTCGATCGCGTAGGCTCTGCCAGCATTGCAAAACATGCTCCCGTTCTGCGCCTTCTGTAAGCGTTACGGCAAAGACGGAAGACCACAAGAATCTCATTGACAGCGAGATGTCGTCAGTCTCAGCCCGTTCTCTACTTAGCTGTGCAGCCAAGGAAAACCAGCGTGCCAGTCTAGCTTTCGTTTCTACACGCGTAGAGAAATCCACAGCGCTGTTTGGGTTGGTGATACGCTCATAGATATCTAAATGCAACTCAAACTGCATCTGAACCAGACGATCAACAGCTTCCTGGGTAGCTTTAGGGTCTTCAGCTTGAGCAGTACGCAGGATCTCGTGTTCCGTACGGCGATAAATATCCTCGTGTAGATAACTTGTTATCTGGACCACAACTCTCTTCATCTCGTCAGACCATGTGCTGCTAAGATAGTTCGCACAAATGTGCTGCATCCACTGAAATGTGAACTCCTGAACATCCATCCAGCCGTCGTTGACTTTCTGGACAAAGCGAGCAAGGCCCCTAGTCTCGTGAAATGGAGGCCTGGGAGCATCATGCTGGGAACCCGGTTTAGAGTGTTCTAGGAAAGAGGACAGTCCAATCGGCGAAGCTGCTTTCTTCGTGAGCAGAATTTTCGCATTCTCGTCGACAAATTTCGTTAAAGAGTCGCGTAAATCAACCATGAGACGACGGCACAACTTCGAGGTCCTAGTGTCCGAGGCACAGGAGTCTATAACCTCACCAAGGCGTTCGAGGGTAGCCTTGTCTTCTATGCCCAGGTTCTCAGCTATATTACGGGTCATCTGGAAAAGGTTTTTGTCCGCAGCCTGGAATGGCTGTAGCTGGGCAGCTAGGAGAGTATTCGAATCCAATGCTTCCCCGGCCGTTTCACGGCGGCGAGTGCGTTTGCTTCTTTTTTGATCTACTGCCTCTTCCTCACCGCCATCAGCAAGACCAGCGACGGATTGTGACCGCTTGCGTGATATGACGGAACTACTCCGATCTAGTAAGCGGTCATCCGGAGTATTCTCGTTGTCCCCGCGACTGTCCTTGGGCGTATCGACTTGATCCTCTTTTGACGTAGAAGGCGATTCGGCGGTTTGCCTTTCTTCAATTTGTTTTTGTTCTTCATCCTCCTGCGTTTTCGGGCGTTCTACTAACGTCTGCACGTCATCGATTACATCTGGTATCTCGGGTATCTCAATCACCACTTTCCCGGCACCTACGCCATTGGACCTTGTATATGTAAGCAGAGCCACCCCGAGATCTACCCACGAGGGATTTGGAACGCGGATAAGGCATTGCTGGGAGGCCGTCTTATCAGCTGCCGATCTGAGGGGAGTCAGGGATTTAGTAGGATCCGGGAGAAATGGAAGCGGGTCGGCGTATTTCTTAAGGGCTTCGGGTATTGTCTTCTTGACAAAGGGAGCCATGGCAGGATGGCCCAAGGCGACTTCGTCAGACAAAACATGCAGGTGATTTTTCAACTGCTCGCCTGCAAAGCCTTCTGCGAGGGATGGTGGCTCGACCTCGTCGACAGCCGGGTCATCGTCTAGCTCAATAGCCGCCTCGAGGCAATAGCGGCTAATCCTTGCACTGCTGAGAAAAGCAGCAACACGAGCAGCGCGCCTCCATAATTCGGCATCGGATGGATCCTGGTCTAAGGCGGCGCTATATTCCTCTAGAGCACGTTGTGCCCGGGCGAGAGTCTGTTTGTCCTCTAATAATGAGGTACCATCCACCTGGCCTACCTTGGCCTGGTGGCGGATGCCGTCGAGCGCAAATTGGCCATGGTTCTTATAGGCAAGATATAGAGTCTGCGGTAAGCTGCTAGCGCCACCGTCGATGTCGGGCTGCGCTACGTCGAGGACATGGGGAGAGGACAGGTGGGTAGACAGGTCACGGCCCTGAGCATGTCTCTCGGCGCGGTCGAATTCGGTTACGCTCTCGGGAAGGTGGAATATCTCCGACTGGAAAAGATAATCGTATGCAGAGGCGGCTTCCTGGTAGTGCTGGGGGCCCTGGGCATGGAGCTTGAGAGCAGTCTGAAAGCGCTTGAGAGCCTCGTCGATATGGAGTTCGCGGGAGGTGTCGACCTCCTCGTCGGGGTTCTCTTCGGGTTCGAGATTGATGGCCGAGAAGGCAGACTGTATTTTCTGTCAGCCAAAATAGATTCCGGTCATCGTTCATAGCTTGTGGAGCACCATACCATCTTGTTGAACCTTGTGTTCTAGCCTTGCGACTCTTAGGCTTGTGAGCTAGCGCTGCAGAATGCGCTGTCGCAAAAACAAAGCCGTTCCTGCGCTGAGTCGAAATAGAGCCGTATTTATTCAACATCCATATATTTAATGAAAGAGGTTTCTAACAATTGTATCCGTGCCTAAAGGCCAGCACAGGCGATAGCAAGAGACACAATTAATTGTGTTGGTGATGTGGTGAGTAGTGAGTTAGGTAACGCGCTGGTGAAGATCGGTTTCAACGCGACAAGGTGCTTAAATTGATCCAGGTAAGTACTAGCCCCAGATTAAGTACGTAATGGGGCATAACTGGGCGGATGGGCGGACACCCCCACTATATATAGATATTTCCATCCTGTCAACAATCACAACACAATCTAACACATAATAGAATATACTATAATGTAGATAATGGATGAAGCTCTAGTTATTATACTATACTCTCTATAACCAAAGGATCAATTTGATTAGCAGGTTAGAATCGGTATACATAATGGTGAAATTCCGATTCAATACAGTACTCCCTTATGAGCTTCATTTAAGCTCCTGCGTAGTTGCTGGCACTATTCTAGGTGTTTGTTTGACCAATTCAATCTGTTAGATTGCAATAAGAAAGCCTAGCAAACACCGAGAGAAAACTAGCCAGATTTTTCGCTACACAATAGAAGAAGAAATCAGGTCTTGGCCATTGTCATGGCATCTAAATGTCAAGGATGACACGAGTCCGAAATAGGGCTGTTTATGGCCTCATTCTTATGAGATCCTCTTCTTGAATTCTTAATTCCTTGAAGTTTAATCTCCTATATTTCCCTTTCTCTTTATTTCCATTATAAGCTATGCTCTTCTTCTTCTTCTTCTTCTTCTTCTTCTTCTTCTTCTTCTTCTTCTTCTTCTTCTTCTWCTCTTCTTCTTCTTCTTCTTCTTCTTCTTCTAACAAACTCCAAAAATACAAGCAATACGGAACCTTTTGTAGTAGACATTATATCTTCGTATATTTTTCTTTCACTACCAGGCTTTCCCAATTTTAACGTTATGCATATAGAGTTTAAGAACAGTCCTTGATATACTACGCTCTCTTCTTGAATCTTTATGTATTAGAGAAAGGACTAGTATTATTCCAAAACACTAGCTGGTGAACCTGACTTATTCTGTAATATCTTCCTTCGCTAAGATGATGCCAACACATGGAGCAAGACTAGGCTGTTGTATTGCACGATCTTTCGTCAGTTTAGGTACCGTTCCGAAACCACTAATTTATATTTGATCATTTGATCATCCAAAATCTCGATGATTTGTAGATGGCTGGACAGAGAACATTTCAGTGACTTTCCCTTTCGCCGGTAATTAGGCTACTCTAGGGGGCAGCTCAACCAACTAATCTTTCCCCTTAGGTCTTCATAGACGCAAGATCGAAACCATCTGGAATGCTCGTAGTTATTCCCCTCAGGAATTTCACACTAGGGTGTCTATATGTGCTCTATTATCGTTATACCCTACTAACTTTGTTACATCCTAATCATAGATAGTTTATTACCGGAAGTGGAGAAGACACATGATAGTAGTTTAGTGGTAACTAAATGTTACAACTAAAGCTGGGATGCAATATAATAGTTAGAAGAACAATTAAGGTGGGCAAGCCACAGACAGCTACTATTGGACGCAAGACTGCAATACAACCGCGGTGGCAATCCTCTCCCAATTTAGAAGTTATCAACGCCGGCGAATGGTAATAACGGCTCAACCCACCTGGGAGCACGGAACTCGTGAATACATGACTCGGAGTTGACTTGGCTGAAAGCACTTGCCCTGTCATTGCCTACTTTCTCGCAAATGGCCTACCTTGGACTTAACAGTGTGTATAATGATAACAGAGCAATAATGCCGATGATATTTAGAGAATATCATCTTAGTATAACCTATATATAGATTCGATTCCGCGAGATGGCTCCACGAACAAGAGGATCGAATTCTCTCAGTCCGTAGAACAGGAATGTGCCGCCCAGAGCCTTCAAATCTAGTTTATAGAGAGAGACGACAGAACAGCCCAGTTGCTCGCGACCTAGCATAGCCTTGTTCCTGTAGTTACCTGTAGCGATCGATCCACGAACACTAAGGCAGACAGAATGCCTTCAAACATGCTGACGTAGGCTCGATTATATGAGCCGTATAGAGCAGCCATGGCAATGATTTTCGTAGTCTTGCACGAGTGCCAGGTGTCGCGGGATACAGGTGATATGGGTTCGAAGGATCTGGACATAGACCGGCCGCCACGTAGAGAAACGGGTCTGGATGTGCTACGACTTTTCTGTGGATCTTGCGCAACGTTTCAACTAGGGATCTAAGACCTCGAATTGTACAAGAGGGCTATGAGTTTGTTGTTATTGATCTGGGCTGGTGGTTGGGGACGAGGCCTTAGGGACACGTTTGATGTTCGAGGTGACGGGATGCTAGTGTTCGTTGAGGTTGAGTTTGTCGATCAAGTTTCGTTACGTGGTCGCGTGAAGTTGCCTCCACGTTTGCTATCGTCGATGTCGATCAAGATGGCGGTTAGGTCCTGATGTCTGGACATGAGTAGTGTCGGGTCTTCATCGGTAAGACCGAGACCATATCGTAACGAGCGCGTTAAAGGGCAATATGGACCGGTGCGTTAGGATGTTCCATGGCAAGGACGCGAGGAGGGCGCAGCGGACATCATTCGTTCCGTTCCTGTTCGGGGGGCTGCAGTGGTTTCGACCTGATTCTCGTGCCGTAGTATGGGAAATGCCAACATCGCCAAAAACAAAGGGTCCCGAAGAGAAACTCGGTATTCTAGGGTGTTTTTTTGTAGCAAAGACACTCTGGTGTTTTCCCAGAATATTATCGATGAGGAAGTCAGATGGAACTCCGGAGAAGGAATTTGACAAGGCTGGAGGACTGCTTGGCTCAGGGGCCTGTGTTTACTCTCCAGGTGCTGTAGTCCAGAACACAATAGGGGGAAGGCACCTGCAAGCGTGCCCAATCATTATAACATTAAGCAATATATTGCAATTGTGAAGGAAGTGAAAAACTCTGCGTTCCAGGGGGTTTACTGTACAGCCAACCAACTTGGGGGCCGGAATCATCAGGATCCAAACCCAATCTAGCGTGAGATGGCAGAGACGGTGAACACATGTTCGCCAGAGACGGCATCCATCACGTGGTACAACCCGGGTGCCCTTTTCTAGGCAAGAGTACGGTGAGCGAAGGGTTGGAGTCCATTTTGGGGAGACACCAAGGCCGGAAACGGTGAGCAGCAAGCACAATCTCGGCTTCCAATATGACATACCTAACCTATGCCAACGGTTACCGAGATCCTCTATGCACGTGAGGCAGGGAATATGCTATCTATAGGGCTGCCGGTTCCACGATCTTCTACCGAGTTGGCCAAGGAGGCTGGGATATCCAGAGATGCCCTGCAGGAACTAATGTCATTGCCCTTGAGGCTCGTTAGGATTGTCGTAGGGGGGTGTAGATCTAGTTGGGGTTGCCTTATTTCTCAGGGAAGTTCATTGGGTGGGTACTAACAAGAAGTACCTGGCGAAGTAGCGCTGTGTATATCTTTTGTCACTCTCACGGCCTTTACTCAGGGCATAGTAAACAACAAATACCACTACCACCCTCCGACGTATCTTACTTTCCGGGTACAGCCTGGTCAGCAAGATCTTGAGGGAGAACAAATTTACAGATAGAGAGATGTAAGGCTCGGTTTTTGGATGCCATGATATGTATACGGCCTGTGGCTGTTGGTCTCAACGCCGGTGAGTGGTGTGTGATAGGCGCCCCCCTCATACAGTTCAACGGTCAGCAAACTGCCGATGCCTCCTGCAAGCCGTCTCTCCCCCTACCTAGTATTGGATCCGGCCGTAGTAATAGACCACAGCCTGCCGAATGGGAAATGTGATTATTCCTCTCGTCGTCTCACATCATCTGGATGCAACCGCATACTCCAAGAGGAATGCGACATTGAGGCTCAAAGACACTGGTTTTTCCCAATACGATCAAGGGTCACCCCCTGGCTGTACTCCCGGCAGTATACTCGTCTTGCGTTACCCTAGCGTATCTCTGTATACTTGAAGATTCCTAGTGTGTAGCCACTGGAATAGGCGAGGTAGTACTGCTAGGATAAAGTGGGAAAGTGAGCTGGCTGCATGGGGGTGGTTGTTGTTGGAACCAACAGACAAGACAGACAGCGCATGTATTACATGATACTGACAAGGGAGGGAGCATGTATGTAGTAAGTGTCAACTGATTGCCGCTCGGCCGCGATATTTGCCTACCCTAAAATACCCAGGTATAACACGAACAGCACGACTATAATACTCAGCCGACATGATACATACATGATCCAATGGCAATCGTTGTTGGTAGCTGAGGTCGATAACGGACATGTAAGGAAGTTAATTTTAGGTAGGGGACTGGTCCGCCACACGACCGCGGGAAATACCTAACATGGCAGACGTTTATCGTCTATTATTCCTTAGTATGTATGATGTTGTTTTGCTTTTTGCTGTTGTTTCCGTTCCGGTTTCCGTTTTTGTTGACGGACCGACTAGACCAGAGCTGCAGGATGTGCCCGATATGGGATGGTAGGAGATCGTGCGTTCCGCATCGAGAACCCGCCTGCAACATGTACGTACGTATGTATGTATGGATGTATGTGTGGATGGATGTATGTAGTGTGTCGCATATGCAGTTCGCGTTCGTGGTGATGGATGAGTTGGTTGGTGTTGGTGTCCTGCAATGGACCAATTGATGGCGAAGCGCTGCGGGTGACGACCCACTGTTCCCGCTGTTACCGCTACCCACTTAGGATAAGTATGTAGCGCATGGGGTACAGCGGATGACTGTGGAGTTAGCATACCTATACTTACAGCGTAGTGGCTGGTCGTGGCCCGTGCTACACTACCTGAGTACGGAAAGAGCCGCATCAACTGAAAAAGGGGGCAAGCAAGCAAGCATCCATCGAGCAGAGAAATGGAGACGATGGGTATCCGGTCCCGACTCTCCGAATCCTTCTCGATTTCTCGGGGACCCGGTGTATATATTCGACCAAATCTCGGAGTGGGTTCCTGAGCCGACATCGTGAGGAAAGTAGTCCGTCCTCTCGGGATCATATCTAACCTCATGTAACATGACCCGCACTGAGCCAGTCTATCTCGGAACGCCTAGTTGTCTACAAACATTGTATTAGATATAAGTTTTGGAGATATAAATCTATAATTCCTAGATTTAGCCCATATTCTCACCAAAATGGTTCCATGTTGCCAGGGTTTGACCATCCCATCACAAGTTTCAAACTTCAGTATCTCGCCCATCACTTGTACATACATCATAGAGCACACATTAAAGGAATCTACAGCCGATACAGTTACACAAAATCATGTCTATTAATGTACATCTTAATAACCGCCGTGCCGGCAAATCTAAATCGATGCCAAGCCCCCTATCCGTCTCCTCCCGAGGACCATAGGACAGGGGTTAAACCCTCAAATAGAAGGGTTTTTCTTTCAATTAACTAAAGATACGCACAATGCACTTTTGAAATCGTGTTCCCTAGATTACAGTTGCTAGAGAGCGCCTGTCGTTGCTTTTTCGGACCGACATTACCATATCAGCCGTCAATGTCGCTCTGCTCTAGTTCCCCTATCGCCATGCTAGTGGACGTCTAGACGATATATCGACCACTAATATACAAAATAATGAAGGGGGATTCTCGTTAAGGGGAAAACATCATTCTAATACTACATGCCTTTTTGTCACCCCCGTTTTGTTGCTTTACAACTACGTCTCTAATGTGTTGGTTGTTGGTTCCTCGCACGTCGACGTTTTGGTGCTGTGCTACTAATATGTTGGACATCTAACTAAGGTTGCACATACTTGCTCAATTATAGAGTGCTTGGCTGTTAGGGGGATTTTGGCTGGGTGCAGATTCAAAACTGCCTCATTGTTCATTCTATCCTTGTCTCCAACAACATCGATTACACTAGGAGCCCATTAAGGGGGCAGTAGAGGAGCTGCGGTACCCCTGACACCATCTAAGACCCAGTCAAAAGCCCTAATCCACCGCTAGCATTCGCAAAAAAGAGGCCGTGGATCTAAATATGAGTAGCTCATAAGAAGACTCAAACCCTACGGACTGGTTGGGCTTCCATGCCTCGACTTAAAAGGCAAGCTTCTATGTGTGTTGTTGGCGATTTGTCAACCGCTGTGTCGCTACTCACCTCTCTGCACCGTTAGGGAGGCGAGGGCGCCTGCACGGCTGACCTCCCATGCCAATCGCGTTGGGCATCGACTTTGTATATCGCTGCCTAACAGCGGCGAGCGATGTACTTGTTTCTTCCCATATATATCTACCTCATCCAAAGAAGCACGGAGCCTGCAAACCCCGTCCCCAAAGACGCCAAACGGCAGATGATAGTTGATACGAATCTGATGTCAATCGTTGTTATTGCTGCCAGCTTCTTTTCAAACTATATAACTCGTCGTAGGCGCGCAGAGGGCCCTTCGACCGACCGGTTCCCCGACACCTAACCCCCTATTGACTGTCATGCAAGTGGCTCAGGCGATGCGAATGAAGCAGAGTGATATGCGGCGTTCACTGAACCAAGTGGATTCTATCTACTAGGCTTAGTCTTCCGCCCTACTATATATATCACAGACTACGGCGTTCTCATCATATCAACTCCCTGAATCCAGACAGCTAGCGACTCTAGCTCGATCGCCTCTCCTAGGATACCGCTCAATCACTGAGCCAAAATACGCCCCAACAACGTCTCAGACGCCGAACTAGAACCTGCTCATCAAAAGCACGTATTTATATATCATGTTAATCAAATCATCTATCTACGGTCCCGACGCAGCCTTCTTCGAGACTACACCGCATATGGTCTCTATCTTAGTGTATACCTATGAGGGTAAAATAAGCGTCGTACGTAAGCGGTCGTCGGTCACTGCAGCGATAGTTTCATATTCAAGGTAAGCATGTATTACATTACCTATACACACCTCGAGCGGCCGGGGAGAGAAAGGAACGATCCTGGTGGCCTTTCTTCTGACTTGCAGATTCTTTCGTGCTGACTTGAATCTAGCTAATCGGGTGGAAATAAGCTCAATACAAGCCTTCATCTGGGCAAGACCCCTATTCTGCCCCTAGACCGACCACACCTACTAAGTACTTACAAGACGCCTCATTACCTAAGTACTCGGCGAAATAACACACATTACGCTTCAAAAATTTCTAATTTTTATTAATTACTGTTTCGTAATTCATTTGAAACGAGATATTGACTCTGTGCTAGCATGCGCTGATTCTCGTGGGGTTGCGCGCGCGGGCGTCGCCAACATCCGTCCGTGTACGTCCGTACGTACGTGAACCCTAGTACAGTGTGTGTGTGTGTGAGAGAGAGCTATCTAGGTACTACGAAAACCATACCTGCAATACCTACTACTCCTTCTGCAGTGAAAGGATTACGGCTACACAAGCTCACCGAATTCTCGTCTTTCGTGCGATTCAAGGCAAGGCAACTGGCATACAGGCGGGCCGAGAATTAAAAAAAAAACTGAACACGGAGCTATAGAGTGTTCGATTAAGGAGCTAAGTATCCGGTTCAAGACTTACATTATAACACTGTAGGCGTATGCTATTCCTAAATTTACGCTCGGCTTTTGGATAAATGGTAAGAAATACGCATGTGAAAAAGTAAACATGACTACAACAATTATTCGTACCTATTGCATAGTCCGAGAGGCGCAGTGTGTGATCTTACGACGCAACAATCGGCTCAAAGCAGACAGTCCAGGCTGTGATTATGAAGAGTCATCGGATTGTTTTCTATAACGCTTGAGTTTTCCATTGATAAAAGGAGATAGGCCGCTTTTCTAGCTATTAGAACGTTGCATTCGTAGCTATAGTTTTGTCATAGCCAAATAGCCATTGTCCAGGCCTACTATAGATCGTCATCTATTTAACCACTTGACTACCTTGCCTGTAGATAGTTAGTACACTTATTGCTTTACCCTAAATATCGATGCCACGAAAGGCCTAACACTATACTGATACGGAGTTGGATTTACCTAGTCTGGCGAAGGTGTGATTTAACGTTAATTGATTGAAGCTTCATGTGCTTACTGTCTCTGAGCAAGGCTAAGGCTACAAGAACAACTCTTTGAAATCCTAACGTGGAAGCTTGACTACTTTGTAATTTTGATGTGTTTGGAGGTGATTGAGGTCTAAAGTAGCCGTAATGTCATTATGCAGCGCCTCTAGCAGGCCTCCTACCCAAGGTCCTGAGATGAGACCTTTGTAGCTAGTGAGATGTTGGGTTTTGAGTGCACAGTCTAGATGAATCCGTGCCGCAATTAATCGATAATGGTGATAATATGCCTCTAATGATTACTTGTTCAGCTGCACTAGAAGACTACTCGGTCTAAAGCTGCGATCCGAGCGCTCTAAGACCATCCACCCTGTCATTGCTCCCGATAAACGCCGATGCCTGGGAAATCCTTCCTACTAGGTATAATAAAGGCTCAACTTGTATCCGTCTTGTCGCCTTCCGAAACGCCATACTAAATTGCTCCCATAACCGAATTACAAGTCTGATGGATTGCTCCGGACAGGCCAGCTTGAAAAAGCTAGCCAGTATGACAATACAAGGCGAGGGAAGGCGTGATGCTTCCTAAGTAGTATAATACAAAACGCAAATTACGCTCAACACGCCTGCTAGGTTTGCTCTCAGCGCCTTCGGTAGGTAGTTTTACGCTTCTTAGGCTTTGTCGCTTTTTTCGTAGGGCTGATGTGGTTGGCCCCATCAACAATAGGAGCGGTATCTGCCGGCGAAGCCGTGATACTTTCCTGGTTGATCTCGACACCAAGCCCTTTAAGCTCATCGTCGTCGATCTCCGTGAGTTCCTCACTGAGGCTCCGCTCTTGGTTTCTTCCATTCCACTGCTCCTGGGCAGCAGACGTCCCCTGTGGTTCAAATTCTTGTAGGTACCAAAGAACACCGCCGTCTGTGAGGGCGTCTATTGGCTGCCGTCCTAAGCTACCATTTGATTGCGGAGGCGTAGGCGGGGCAGGCTGAGAAGTGGTTGGCGCCGATACGTAACCGTTTGTGGCTGGTGGTGTATTGACAGATTGTACATCACTCGTACCGCTCGCCTCGGGCTTTATTTCCATCGCTTCGGAATTGGACACGGGGATAACATCTGTTGTCACCTGCGCGGATTCGACGAGCATTTCTGTTTCCATAGCGGACGTATCAACTTCGATATTGCTGTCCGTAGATGTAGCTTGATTGTCGACATCTACCATTGTCACATCCCCACTTTCATCCCTAGCAGTTATACCATCCAAATTCAATCCGCTAACAGCGATTACTGTCGCAGACGAATCTACCATGATGACGTCTTGGCTTTGTTCTGCTTCCCCATCGCCCTCTACCGCGACGGGTTTCGGTCGGTATTCAAGACTGGCTTCCATCATAGTCTCTAGTTCATGCTTGAGGACCTCAAATGGTCGATGGTTCGCTTCTGCTTCTAGGCGTAGTGCCGTCTCTAACTGTGGTTGGACAGCTTTGAGTATTCTCTTACCGAGTTTCTTACGATCGCGATAATCAGAGAAATCGGCTTTTGTGGACACCGCAAGGCCAATTGCTGTATTTTGTGGCGCCTCGGGTGACGTATCCGGCTCGGTATTTATTCCGGTATGTATGACGTCGCAAAGATCATGAGCGAGCGTTAGGGTCGTTGTGTAGTAACGTTGGTCAATTCGGGATGAGAGGGGCAACAAGCCGTCGTAGAACAGATTCTTATCAAGTCTATTCCATTGTTAGCCTTAAATCCCGAGTGTAGTGTTGTTAAGCTTACGCTATGGCCTTCTCAATAACTGGTGGGAGAAGTTTGTGAACCGGGAAGTAGCAGATATCCACAAAGTCGCGCTCCATCTCAGCGGCTTCTAGTTTATTTTGTTCCTTTTCAACAATCACCTGTGATAGAGCCCTTAGCTGTTCAAGTTCTTTCTTGAGCATTTCGGCAAATTCGATTCTCCTAGATAACCGAGCCTTGCCACTGGATCCCATGGCGGCAAAGTTGCGGCGGGTAAGTTCCATTGACGAGAAGGTTTCCATCTGAAGCTGTAGCCGCTTCAAGAGGGCAGCGCCTCGACGCATCTCTCGTTTCAAAGTCCAGTAGCGACAGGCATCACTAACGAATTCCTTCCGCTTCAGGAAATTGAACCGCTGGAGCGAGGCTTCGACGATATCAAATACCGCTTGTGGAATGACAGGCGCACCGGAGGGAAGTTTCCATATTGACTTCCCCTGTTGACCCTTCTTGTCTCCAAGGACGGCTGATAGCTTCGCTCCCGTAATCTGTGATTCATCTGGTGGATGGTCGGTGATTAAATGTCGGTGCGAAGCTGCTAACGCCATTGCGGATGCCTGGTTATTAGCCCAGAGGCGACCTCGCATAGTCTTTTTGTAGAACTTCTTTGCCTTTTTCGTCGCTTGAACGACATCATTCTCCTTAGCATACTCGGATGGGCAATGCTTGTCGCATAAGGCCTTTAGATTGGTGCTGCCGTCAAGGACATCTAAAGCCCCGGAACTGTTCTTCATCCGCAGAAACAGACGAGCACGGCGGGCGCAGGTAACATGGAAAGCTTGGTAGCAAGCCTTGTTGCCACACTGAATGCAGGCACCCATCTGTTGATTGCAAATGTAGCATGTTAGCTTCCATCGACTCTTCGGCACCTTGTCTACATCCATAACAGGCTCCATGAAGGTATGGTTCCCAAGGGTGACCTCGGGTATCCACATAGCACAGAGAAGGTGAGCCCATTTTGATGAGTTTGTTTGTTTAAAAGCACCATCGGAGTTGGGGCAGAATATGCATGTCTTGAGACGGTTAGCACAGGCTGTAGGCTGGGGTGCATGTGTGACTTACGGGTACACCGCGACCAATCAATTGGCATTTCCTGCAGAGCCATTGGCCTTCGGGAATAAATGGGACACCGTAGCATTCCTGGTGAACTGCCAAATCGCACCCATCACAGAATACAATGGCGTTGGTATTCTCACAATCACCGTCATCGCAGATTGCACATTTACTATCTTGTTCTTCGC
>JAPUUL010000428.1:0-18669 GCA_029590625.1 Lasiodiplodia mahajangana
CAAAGGTACGACGACGACAACTATGGTCACCAGCACACGCACCACATCAACCACGAGCCAGCCGGCGACGACAGGGGTAGCTCAATGGGGACAGTACGGCCTCCCTTTCCCAACCCTCCACCTAGGTTAATGTGTTCGGGCGATATGTGTGATGCGGGGACATGGTTTTCCCCGGTGCAGTAGAATCCCATGTCTAGAAACAGTGTGAGCTGACCAGATACAGGTGTGGAGGGATCGATTACACGGGGCCGACGGTTTGCCAATCGCCGTACACGTGCGTAAAGGTTGGCGACTATTGGTGGTCGTGTCAGTAGGTCGGTTTACTCTTCGACGAGCGAACGAACGATCGGGCGAATGAACGAACGACGCCGAGATTGACGATGATTCCTCACGCAACCGACACGCGATACAAGTGCCGCGGATGGGAATGCGAGGGTTAAGTGGTGTTCTGCGACGATTGCTACTTACGATTTGATGACGGTGGCTTCGGTTCTGGATCTGGTTTTGGTTTTTGGCTTGCCACAGTCTGTGGTTCATTCATTCGTTCCTGCATCAAATCATTCATTCTTGTATATACTTGCACTCCTTCGGGATACACCCGTCAATATGCACATACGATTTCACCAACATTAAATGAAGGCCGTTCTCCGGAATGTGTGGAAGAATGAGCTCCTTGATATTGACAGCACAACATTGAGTCGCCGACTTGCCAATCCTAGATCCTTAATTTTTAGCCATACGTACCTCTAAACGGTCGGACGGACGTAAGAGCAGTAGGTATGTAGACGGCTCGCACTCTCCGTGTACACATCGAAATCCGAAAGCCCTCTACATTGCGTGCCAAGAACCGTAAGTCCCAACGGCAGTTTTTAAGAATAGGGTGACATGGGCAAGGGAGCAACACACAGCGTTGCAGAGAACCAGCTACACTTACGTAGCATTTCCATCCCATCTCCAAACCTGTCATCCCCCACGAACCCTCTTTTTTTCGCACCGGGGGCGTCGGGTGATCACTCGCGCCAGACCAGAATACCCCTGGCGTATAAGCCGGCTATTATGCCCACCTTCCTGTCGGAATCCCGGGCGGCCGTGGCGCTGCTCGGGTATTCCACGTCGGCGTACAACGTCTCGAGGCCGCGCTCTTCCGTCCATTTAGCCGCCCCACGACGGCGCCGCGAAGGTATCACACATCTCTCGCGTGCCTGCATCTACCTTCGCGAGCTCATCGGCAGAGTTGCAGATGTGGCGCGTGCGCGCGAACTTACCAAGATTAGGTGCATGCGGGTGGCCCGCAATGATGAGCGCGCCATCCTTGGAGACTGAGAGGTTGTCTGGCGAGAATGGTACTTTGAAGTCCGATACACGCGTAAATTTCGGCGGCCCTGATGATGCAATGTTGCTAATAGAGAAAAAGTAGACTCGTGCTTTGGATGATGAGGAGACGACGGCTGTTGTGGAGTTAAGCAGCTCGATGCCATTTGCGAAGGGTAGACGCGCGACGACGCTGGCTTGCGCTGAGGCTGCCGTATCTTTAAGCATGGGCGAAATATCGACGTGTACGATGGTACCGCCCGGCAGGCCGAGATTAGTTTCAAGCTGATTGAGGACAGGATAGTCTCGGATGACGAAGTGGTGGTCGTTAGTGACGTAGAATTCATGCTCGTTTATCAGCACGATTGCATTCGGCGCGTGGATCAGAGGGTGCTGGATAGAGCGCAGATGTGTTGCCGTGTGGGATCTTAGATCTAACTTGAACATCTCGATGGCTGGGAAATCATGGCGATGACTGGCGACGAACAGGATTGAAGTAGACTCATTGTAAGCCATGCCTAAGCTATGGAAGTCGGACTGGAACTTGAAATCGACAAACTTCAGCTGTTTAAGGGCCTCGTCGTCGGATGCCCCGGCGTCCTTGTAGTCAAAGATGTACAGCCCTCCATTTTCCACGGGCTCAGGGAGAAACACGCCCTGCGGAGTAAGTATTAGTAGGAGTATAAAACATGACCATAAAAGTATATTTGCAATCAGAACACGATAACTAAAATGAATCTAGACGACCGGCATGTGTGACCAATCACAGCTAATTGCAATCGAACTTCCTTGGGTGTGAATAAATAATAATAGGCACTCACCATGACGGTATTCCACTTCTCGCGGCCGGGATCGCAGCCGATGATGGCGAGACCGTCTTGTTCCACGAGTAGCGCATCCTCGCAGCTGCGGATGCGATCGGTAAACTTAATCTCGTGTGACGCGAACGTATTAACCTTAACTAGGCGATGCGTTGCGTTCTTCCAGAATAGGGAAGCGACCTCTCCGCGGTCATACACGAAAGGGGCCAGCAGAGCCAAGGCGATAGTAAGCTAACACGAAGTTCCCAATCAGCGCTTCCTTCTATATTATTCAACGTCATGGAGAAAACTCACAGCCACAGATCGTATACTCATTGTGGTGATGCGCTTGTAGGAGAACTGCAAGGTGGGTGATACGACGGTCTGTGGTGCGAGAGGAAAGGCGTGGCACTTCTAGAGGATCCGGTTACTCGGGTCTATCTGTCTATCTACCCGTGCTAGGCAATTAGCGGGACCGGATAGCGAGTTGATCGACGTTTTTCATAATACTGCAATAGATGAATGCTAAAGGGAAGGAGGTTAATGGCGACGATGAGGTGGAAAGATAACAAGGCGAAATCATTAGGTAGCCTTGTATACTCACTCGTTCACCGTCTTGCGTCAGTGGCGGCGCTCGGTCGCTCCCCGCGCTCTTCCCCAAACACCTTTAGTTTACTCGTAAGATGATCATGTGGACAGGCGCCGCACCGACTCGATTGTTGGGTTCCTCAGATGCATCGACGTGAGACTGTTTCGCAGTGAGGACGAGTTAGAAACGAGTCTATAATCTCGGATCAATCACAGCTGTTGCTGACGTGCAGCAGCCCAGCTTGTTACGGCCGACCCAGCCGGACGGAGCCTGCCTGAGGAATGAATGTTGGCTGTACATGTACATGTACGGCACCTACCTACATTAGGTATGTAGGTATACTTCGTGCTATATATGACAGGATGCCATTCTGCCGGTCGCTGCTACCTTTGCGTGATGATGTAGGGGTGCGCAATGGCTGAGAGGATTGGGAAGCCGGTGCTTTCACCCGGTACCGGCTACCACACATGTAGACAGACGAAGTAATTGTACCTAAGGAGGTAGTAACGGTGTGCTTATTGGTAGCCGATCGACCGCTGTAAGACGCCCCGGTGTCGGAAAAGAGGCGCTAATTCAGATGTAAATCTGTATCTTTGTTCATCGTCGAACAGGCATCAGAAGCGCATGCTGTGACGCATCTGTTCGTTGTATGTTGTCCGACTCTAGAAATTTCGTTACTTGACTATTTCCGGGGCTGCCAAACAGCAGACATTAATATTAGGTATCTAGTCCCGGGCAGAATCCCGGGTAGTGCCCAAGTACCCCACGCTTCGGGCGGACGCCAAGGTGAACCGCTTACGCTTACTTTTTCCGATCCCTCCCGTCGATCTGGTAGCTAAGCATAGGTACCTATTGGATGTGGAAGCAGCGCCATCTTGGTTACGGACATTTTTCAAAATCCCTTCGATGTCTTGATTTTAAATTGCTGGCCGATAGAATGACATTCACCTAGAGAGATGCGTGTGAACGCTCGACAAGCAGCAGGATTTACACTTATCCGACAGTATATTACTATTAGAAGGCCTGATATACAGCTTCCTCTTGAGCTGTGATCCAGTACTATGAGAAAAAACTATTAGGAAACGTTTGTCTGCCCTATCGGCCGACGTGTCTATGCTCATCCCGCTTCATGCAGAGAAGGCTCATATCCTTCATTCGTCCGTTATCCATCGTCCATCGTGCATTCATGTATCCATTCCAGCAACCGGCCGCGGGGCACGATGTATGAAGGCAAGAATCAAAGTCTTTTTTTTTTTTGGTCTTTTCGTTTAGAGCTTTTTTTGGGCCCCAACTACGTGGGAATGGTGTAGGATTCAACCTTTTTATGAAGAGAAAACTGGCGAAGAAACTTTTGTGTGTGTGACCCCGTGTCGCGTGAGAGCTTAGAGCATTAGACCCAGCTCACATGACGAAGGTGACGGCAACGAAAGGGGATAGAAAACCTCTCGTGATGCCAGCAAAGAAGAGGAATGTCTATTGTGGTGGCATTTCCCTGCCAGCGTCGAATTATGGGGCAGAAAAATCAAAGTGAAAGTTGTGTTCGCCTCGTGGTCGAAGTGGTGCGTAAGTGCACAGTAGGCTCCGTCTACCTGTTGCGGTAAGGAGCAGAAAAGACCTTACGAGGTAATATGCCACCGCAATTGCAACGGGTGGCCCGATTCGCGCCTAGTGCGAGGGGGAAGAATCGAAATCAAATCAGACCTATGAGCCGAACTCTGAACTCGTGGGTCTGCAGAGGTGTCGTGAGTTTACCAGGCCATGACCTGCTCAGCTGTGAACAGAGTCGGTAAACGAGAGGTTGCGTTCGTGGCCTAGTGTACACGACACCGACAGAAGAAAACGCAAAAGACGAGAAATCAAGAACTTTTGTGGTGAGGTTGTCGTTGTTAAGAAACTGACTCGAGAGCAAGCAAAGCCGCGAGATGTTGGATTCGCGTAATTAGGGTTCATACCGTGTCGATCATGGGTAGCGAAGAGACTGGCTCTAGAGTTATGTTAGCTCAACTAGGACTTGCGAAGAATAGGACAGGAAGAGAAATGAATGGGATTGCTCACCTTCACGGTAGCCGGGCGTATGACTGCAGGCTATTCAGAACTCGTCCTCTCCATCATCGTCCTCATCCGATCCAGTCTCTGGGGCCCATTCGGTATCCTCAGTCTGTTCAGTATCTTCAGTCTGCTCGGTGTCTTCGGTCTCTTCGCCGCGGTCACCCTTCTCTTCAGCTTCGCCTCCTCCCTCGCCGCCGTTATCGTTGTTATCAGGGGCAGGCTCGGTGTCAAACAGGCCAGCGTGAATGAACTCATCATCTCCAGTTTCAGTGAACGCCGGAGGGTCAATGGGACGGTTGTCCGCTGTACTGAAGTAAGAAGGGTTTCGGCTATCCCGACCGGGGACATCAGGGGTATGATTTGAGTCAGGGGGGCCTGTGTTGACAAGTGCACCGTCGGAGGTGTTTCCGGGTGTTTCCCCAGGTGCGTCTCCACTGCTGTCTGTGACAACCATGGCATTGGACTCCTGGATGTTGGCGAGATTGTTAGTGAACTCGCCAATAGCCGGGATCCTGTCAACGCTCCAGCCGGCGTAAGGATCAGTGGGGTCAGCAGGGTTATTTGCTATACCAGGACATGAGGCAGAAGTCCCAGGGCAGACAACTGGAATATCCGCGTCTATATCGCCGAGAAGGGGGGTAGCTGGGACAACTGGGGTAGGTGCCAGAGTCGAGACTGGTTGCGACGTAGTGCCGTTGGGATCGGCACCTGGTGTATTGAAACTGAGCAAGGAAGCTTCAATAGGCGATGTAAGCGCAGCACTCGAGGCTGCGATGTCATCAATAGTGGTAATGGGGGCATCGGAAGTAGGTGCGGCGTCTGAGACTCTTTCTACGTTCAAGTATCGACTCAAGGAATTCTGGATAATATCCAAATCCTCATCGACATCCATTGAATCCATAGAATATTCGGGGAATGCATCCTCATAATCGTATACATCCCCATATTCGCGTTCAAATGGGAGCATGGGGAATGAGAGTTCGCCTTGGTGTGGCATTGCGTCTTGAGGCATGGGGTTAGTGCCGCCGGGGCCGGGGGCATCGACGATGTCCATATCAGGTTCAGCAAAATTAGCAGGGCCGGTGTGGTTGCTTACATTATCCGGGTCTGGATGCTGATCTATCTCCCAACCAATTGAAGGAATAAAATTAGGAGCTGAATCTGCCTCGGCCTCGGTGATCTCGTCCGACGTGGCAATGCGGAAAGCAGCCGTGTCTGTGCCAGCTCCAGGGCACATACCGAGAATTAGGATATTCGAGTCGGTGGCGCCAATGGAACGATCAATGTATATGGGGGCAACGAGCCGGGCGTATTCGTCGGGAGTAGCAGGGCGACTGACACGCAGGAAGAAATATTGCCAGAGGTCCAGCGAGTCCTCGTACTCGGCGGGAGGCGGCTGCATCTGCTGTGCAGGGACCAATGTTCTCGCGGCGATGACTCGACACCAGCCTCTTGTGTGATTTGCGTCTTGGACCAAAGTGAAACTTAAGCGGCGGTCCGTACGATGCTCGTCGGGAACGGTTGGAAGGGTTTCAGTCGCGTTGTGATACTCGATGATAGATGTCTCGTTGATTACGAACTTTCCTCTGTAGATATTTCTATAGAAGAGATCATCCGCCATCGCTAGCTGATGATATGTCGCGATTGCTCTGGGGGTATTCCGGTATCTGTTGGAACTGCACTCGCGTGCGACCCGCTCCAGGAGAGGTTGGTTAAGGACATCGAAATTATCACTCAAGATAAGGGCTCTTGGGGGAGTGCGTGTTAGGACGGACGTCTCATCGGTTTCCTCCTCAAAGTTCCGACCCATGAAAGGATTAGACAAGGTTGTTTGGACAGAGCTTGCTAGCTCAGAGATGAAGGGACTCGAGGAATTCGTAAGAAAGCTTTCCAAACCGGAGTGTACCGGGGCAGACTGGGAAGAAACTCGAGCAATTATCTGGGGCCTCATAAGGTTAAGGCCGGGTTCTGCTACGGCTCCATCAATAGCATTAATCACTCGACCACGCGGACGCACGGGAGTATCGAGGCCATCATCATCATCCTCATCGTAGATGCTTTCCGCGGGCCTGATTGTTTCGGATCCGTCGCTGCTGACTGATGTTGCTAGTAGCTGTGTATCAAGAACTTGAGGGACTTGAGAAGGCGTAAAAATGAGATTATCTTGAGAGAGACCAGAGTCGAGATTCTGCGCGCCTGGCTGATTTGTGGTCTGGTTAGTTGCCCCATCGCCGCCGGATTCAGCGGCGGAGTGAGAGTAGCGGGCCACTCTGCTTACAAGTCGGCGAAGCGATGAACGAATCGACGGGCTGACCTGCTCATCCTGTCGTGACGCGGAAGAGATGGCTAGGCGGCTTCGTCTAACTCTAGCTCTTGCAACAGCGTTACGTCGTGCGGCGAGCCTGGTCCGTCTGTTTTCACCTCCTGGATCTTCACGTTCACGGCTTGGGAATAACACACGACGCACTGGGCGTGAAGCACGGAACTGTGAAGAGGGTATACGGCTACGACGGCCACTCGCGGAAGGGGGTGGGATCAGTGAAAGGAAAGGATCAATTGCCATGTTGGCCCCGTTACCAGCCTGTGGTTGTTGAGGTGCTTCAGGGCTGCTATGCAGGGGAATTCCAGCATGGGGTGCGACTTGAAGCTCGGAAAGAGCTTGAGGGACTGAACTTGTTGCAGACTGGTTATCTAGGTTGGGAGATACAACCGTAGGCAGTTGTTCCTGGCGAGAGAGAGGTCCTGCTCACGTACGCATCGCGGTTAGAAGGGTGTATGTATCGGGGTTTCGCAACTGGATGTAGGCTGCCTCGATGAATGCATTAATGTTCCATAATGACTTACCTTGAGGCTCAATATCCGTAGAAACGTTCCCAACGGTATTAGGGCTTGAGTCCGGAGAGCTGCCCTGAGCTGAGACTCCAGTTGCACCTTTGAACGCGAGAAAATTAGGCTAACCCATTCGATTCGTTATGGCGTTAGATTATTTACCTTGTACGCTCTCGTTGCTATTGGAGGCCTGATCCGCCTCGACACTTCCACCGGGAGACATGGTGCCTTGGGGTTGTGTGGAGAATGCCAGAATGGAGATCAAGTCAACGATACAGGAAAATGTATCAAGGAAACTAAGTGAAAATTATGGGTAGGTAGAGGGAGAGGAGAGGTGGTTGGAGAGGGACCAACTGTACTCTGCTTGGGGGATTGCAAGAAGCAGTGCAGGTAGAAGACGTGGTGGACAGATAGTAGGGTGAGTGGGAGGAAGAAAAGAGGTTGAGGGACTACTGATCAAGGGAGCATGGAGCAAACAAGGAGGGTAAGAGGTGGAAAAGTTTCCATCANCTGGCCAGGAATTTATCTGCTACTTCCACATATAGAGTAGTCATTACCTAGGTACTGCTCAGATAGAAGAATCTAGATATGCCACATACCTCGAGCCAATGGTATACTGCGCTGCCTAAAAGGCCGCCGTGGTATCTGGGGCGCCAGCAAACTTCACGATGGTTCTAGGGGCGTGTAACTAATGAGGGGCAAAGACTGAGGGGGAATGAGATCATATGTACTTCTAGGTAGCTGTTAGCCCAGAAGAAAACATTGGGAGGAATAATCTACAAGGGGAGGTAAGTAAATACTGATATGCTGGTGAAAACACACAATATACGGATAATCGGGATGTACGTTTACTATGGAGTAAGTCACAGAAGGTACACATTAATTTATAATAACAACACATGAGGCTTTCGCCAAGAGGAATATTAGAAGGCCCATGGGATGGAGTGTGCGGAGGGTGAGGCGGCCTGTGTATTAGCAATCGGTTTGGTATATTGGGGTCTTTTTGAGTTTCAATGGCTGGGCCATGCGGTAATAAAAGCACTTGGTGAAAAAATGACTTGCAAATAAAGAGCCCTAGGAGCTAGCTATCTGAAGTCCAGTACGAACAAAAGCAACTTCTTGAGCCTCCGAGTATACATGATACTACGACGGGCAGGGAGATCACCTAAGGCCTATGGGGGAGGTACTTCGTGCGTATTGAAGATGGAAAGTTGAAGAAGAAAGAAAAACCGTGGGACAATGTAATATGCTATATTATCATGGAATTTATGCGTTGGGTACATCTTGTATTGCATTAAGGAATAGGCGTGATACCCTCCCATGTGGGTTAAGATAAACACTTCCAAGCTACATGCCGGAGTTGAAATTTGCCCTTCCAAGGTGGCCGCCGTGAGTGGCCGTTACTGTGCCGATCACTAACAATGCTGGAATCAATCCACTATTATGTTCATTTCATAAGGAGGGAATTTTATCGGTAACAGCAAAGTACCTATGTTCTATTAACTTGTCCTGTTTAGTTGTATTACTCTGTGATATTTATTTCATGACAATATTGCTGCTCACATTACGTAGATCTTGGTTCAAATAAAACGTTATCGGAAATAGATAGCAGGACAATTTCCTTGTTATAAGACTATGAAAAGTGGATGAAGCAAAAGAATACAGATAAACCCAATGCTACTTGGTCTTGAAACCAACCCTTTAAGTTGGAGGAACCCTAAGGATCAAAGAACTTTGTCCAAGGAAAAGGAAGAGACGGATGAGAGAGGAGGAGATAGATATCCTTCAAGCCTCAAACTGCACTTATCCTAGAGTTTGTGTAAGTCGCAGTAGAGGCTTACTCTGGTTATTATCTTCTGCGGGTTGTGGAACCTGAGATAGCTATGCCCAGATAATTCTTTTCTAACCATCCACGTAAGGACAAACGGGTGGTGGAATCAAGTAGAGCTCTCCCGGCGGATCAACGGCGTACGAGTGAACCGCGGCGCAAATGAAGGCCTCGCTTTCGAGGGTGATGTCGTAATTCTTTATGTATGGAGTCCCGAGTGTATTGTATAAAAAATATAATGGGTTGGAGATCAAGGCATATTGGGGCTGAGATGTCGACCTAATAGTTTGCAGTCATTATTTTCGGAATTCGAACAGTGTCAAGGCTTATACGAGATATAGCCCGACCTACATTTGTTGATTTTCTCGGTTATCAATGAAGCAGAACGAGCGAATTCACCCGTCGCGCTGCACTCTAGCGACTTGAACACGTTCACGTGGCACTTCTGGAGATTCATAGCATAGCGGAAACCAAAGAATGTATTTCGCGTCAAGCTATCGAAATGGTGTCTTTATCAGATAAAAAAAAAGTTGTGATTTGTAATAATGACCTATCAGTTATCGTTTCGGTAACATTATAATAATCAAGTGGTGGCGCAGGGGTGGGAGCATAGAGCATGCCTACGTTATTAGAGTGTCCCTCCGGCATCCGAGGTAAGGGGGTTTTGCTGTGCAACGAGAGACCGAAAAAAAARGGGCCGGAGCTGTTTAAAGTTTCTCTAGAATTCCACTTGCTTCTACACCTGACCTGGCCTAGACCGTTAGTCTATATTCGCAATCAGATCGCTGCCCAGCAATCGAGCCTTGAAAAGCATAAAATTGGCAAGTAACACGACGCGGAAATATTTTAAATGAGGTTTAAAAATCAGGGCTGATGAATAATATCGTCGGTTAGCAGCACAATCAATTATGGCTTCGCAGCAACCGAACTTTATAGACCAGTGGACGGAGATTGGGGAACAGATTTCTCGATTTAAGAATCAACAAGAGCAAATCCTAGCTGCTTTGAAGTCTGCCCTTGACGGGTGCCTCGACGACATCAACGAACGCCCCGACGGTGCCTGCGAAAATCTCGGCACTATAACGCGCTCCGGCCCTCCGGAGTATCTCGAACCCATCAACAGCCCCGGCGACAACGTGGAACTCCGGTCTCGCTCTAGCACGGAAAAGCTCGACGAAGTCAAAGAAATCCTTGACCAACAGTTCGGGACCCTAGATAAAGTCTTGACTGATGAATTTCACGACATTGAAAGTAGGGGTAAAAAGTTAGATGAAGATTTGGACCGACGTTTCGAAGCTCTCGACAAGCGCTTAGACAATATTGATGAACATTTCGCTGAAATCAAAGACTTGTTAAGAGCGGTGACGAATACTTCGGTAGATGCAAACGGCTTACAACTCCCTACGAAAACCTCTTTAATATATGAAAGATAGGGTGTTTGATGGGTAACCTATGTGTCTGGGGGGTCCTATATCTCATGGAGAATAGCTACATATATGCGAATCCTTCAAAAACTAGGGTTGGGTTTGCAAACTAAAGTAGAGCTCGCTTTTCCGTCCCGGTACATTGAGCGAAGCTGCCATTAAGCCGCAGCCGTGTGTAAAACGAAGTTATCGAGAGAGTGGTAACCCATCTATCATCATACCAAATGGATTCGACAGCATGACAAATTAAACCGTCTTTCCCGTATCTAAAATAATACAGCGAAGGGCATTCTATCGCATCTATAAGGGGATAAATTGGATACCGAGCTAGTACTTAAGGCATCCGCGGATCTTCCCGTTGAGCTAATCTGACCGAGCTAGGGATAGGGTAGAAAAGTACTTAGTATAAGGCAAGTCACGTCTCATGTCTCTAAATCAGGTTTAGCCCATGTTAGCGCTCACCTATATCTAAATGCAATCGCGATAGAAATACACAAATTGCGTTAGACATCTGAGGAGTAGGGGATGACCCTGAGTCGACGAGTCTTTTTCATTAAAGGCGGCTGAAAGGAGGGGAATTGGAACTGGCGACGTACAGATGCCAAATAGAGTAGATACTAAAGGATCGTAAGGACTTTATATGAGTAAGAACAGAGACCGTGTTACAATAAGTTAGGTTCAATCATATATAGCTATCATTTCGAGGCCTAATATTGTAATAACTCTTACTCTTCTGATTACTTGCCATAGACACCTGGAGGACTATGCTCTTAGTACATTTATTTTGTCAAAGAACAGCTCCTCTAAGCAATCATTTATACAATGAAACTCAGCGCTGCAAAAGACAAAGAACAAATCCTATGTTTCAATCAAAGGGCATTATATAAACGGCATAGGACTTTATAACTATTTACGTCGTGCACACATATTTGGAATTATTGCGACTCTTGGCAAAGCATTTCAACATACCCTGGGGAGGTTTCTTATTCGCCATCACTATGTCTACTAGCTCAGTTTCCGCCGCTTCAAGTAATATGCATACAAGGGGCGCCATTAAATCGTCCATGATGAATGACGTTTCCGATATCGCTAAAGCACTGGGTATTCAGGACGGTATGTTTCTTCACAAGTACGCGATAACACAGCTTATAGAATATGTTCATACCGAGGGTGCATTGACGCCCGAAATCATTTCAGTTCTTTCCTCACAGTTATGGGCAGATGAGGACCCCGATATTGTCGACATTCTTCGTCCGAAGGTCTCGGGGAATTTGGCAAACTGTGTCCGCCGCTTTGCGATTACTCTTTCTAGTATCGGCACGGCGTTCTTCGACGTTAATCCCTCAACTTGGATGTGGTTTCCAACGAGAGAGGATCATATATCTGCTCTTGCATTTGTTCTGATGCTCTACTTATTCTTTGACCAACAGCTTCCACGAGAGTCTGATCCCGCCAAGAGGGGGCGTATGATACTGGCCTATTATACTAGCCTGGAATTTCTTCGAGGATTCCGTTGTCGTATGTGCGGCGGAGACTACGAAGAGGATGAAATGTCCAAATCGGGCCCCGACAGAGTCTGCAATATTTGTACACCGGAAGAGGGAGAAATTGTCGAGTCCCCGCAAGCTCTTGATATACCGATTCCGTATTGCGTATGTACTCATCGCAACGGAGATCCTGAATGCATGCATTTCTGATGAAGTTAGACGCTATATAGGTATATGTATGAGCATATAGACGCATCATTACCGTATTATCCCTTCACTTGTTGAACTGTTAGTGCGGTCGTTGGCCGCACATAGCGTGTTGAGTTGTTGGTCATGAACCCCAGCGTAGACCAAAAAGCTTGGTTTGTTTAAAATTGAAGCCAGGATTGTGTTAGTGCGAGTGGGTAGACCCCATGGGGGTCTACTTGATTACCTAAGGAGGAATTCTTTTATATTTTCCTATAAAAAGAATAAGTAGTTATTTTCTAGCTTCGTAGCTTTTCAGCCAGGAGGACACGCCTCATGGGTGGGGGAGACACCTCCGGTGTCTCTACCATGGAGATAACCTCACTAATTTACTTATTTTCACTGAATCTCTATAAATCTCTGGAAGTGCTATGTGACAAGGTCAGGCCTCCAGAGTACGGTCTCCGTGAAGACTACACGAGCCGTTTCAGTATATGCACGTGGTCCACGTAGCCCGTAAGTATATACCTCGCGCTGTTTAGGTCGATTCGCCTTACCACTTATTCCTGGATAACCAGCGTGCCTAAATCTCTAGCTGGTACTACCGTATCATTAGGGTCAGCTTGCTGATAGCAGCCTATATTATTATAGGACTTAGCTTATTCTATTTCTTTTGCGTTCAGGTCAACAGTGTAGACGTCTTGCCCCGAAATAACTACTTTAGAGACATAACATTTCATAGTCATTCCTGTTCCATCCTCGCAGGAGTCGGGACTCCAGAGCCCTTCTTTCGCGGCACGTTCCAAATCCAACTCCTCTAGATCTGAACACGGGTAAAACCGAACTTTACAGCTTGGTTCAACATCACTTTGTAATGTTGGTGAGCTGTCAACATTGGTTGAGTTTCTGGGCGAAAGGAGCCGGAGAAAGACTGCGAAATGTCCGAGAGTTGTCGCATCAGAACCAAGGCAGACTTGGCGAAATACTAGTACAAATTGGGTGATACTACACACCAGTCTCTTCACGCGGAACAAAGTATTCTTCTCCTCCCACTGCTCGCGAGGGTGAGCGCGGACTAGCTCAAACTGCTTTTGGTTTGGCACAGTGCGGAGAATGAATATACAAGAGTCCCTAAGATCGTCGAGATAATTGTCTTTTAATATGTATAGGCTTTTTCGCTCCTCTTGAAATGACATTTCTGAGTATAAATACCCAGATCTAAGTCGAATATAGCTGCTGATGGCGCCAGAGTCGTAGTTGACTCTCAAGGCAATAGCAATTCTCTTCCTAGCCTTCATATCGAAGTCTATAGAACGGCAGTTTAGAACGGCGAAAACTGTGGAATCGTCTTGGAATTCTTCCTCGCTTTTTGCCAAACGGGCTGTGATTCGCACACCACGGTTGGTTACTACAGTTGGTTCAGACCCACGGCCTAATGTTGGAACTATGTTCGCCGAGTCAACGAAGTCGGCTGGCGATTTTGCGAACAAGCCAGTATATTCGCTTGAGGCGGTGTTCTTCCAAGCGAATAGTGAGTGATCATCGTACTCTTTCACAATTTCCTCTTGAAGGCGACGGAATGCGTTGTGGCCTTCTCCATATAGCATAGGCATTGATATGTCGAAAAGCCCGAGAAGGCAATAAGCCATGTCTTCTACCCTTGTAGTCTCTCGTTTGGCCGCCCATGATAGTCTCCTTGCAATGCTAATCAGTCTTAGGCTTCCTCCTAGAAGGATACTCCTATCCACGCTTGTAATGTCATGAAGCTGACGAATAAGCGCCGACTTCGTGCCTCGGAACTCCCAGTTCCTATCGTAGAATTTGATTTCTTTGGGAGCTATCATCTCCTGGAGAGTCCAGCCACGAGTAAACCATCGGCTTTCTTCAAATGCCAATGACGGCAGGTCGTAGAGGTAAGCATAACATAAGCTTGAGTTGCGGTACCACTGGAACATCGAGTTGATGGCTTCGGAAAGCTCAGCCGAAGAACTTTTGTCGATACAAAGTGTGTCGATCCAGATGTAATCCAGACCGTCTTGTATAGCTTGTTCGCATGACCTCTCAACCTTGTACCACCCCTTCATGCAGATGTGGTCGAGATTTATATCCTTAAAATCACAGAAGACGACTTCTTCTTTATCCCAAGTATGCGAGAGGATGGCATATTTAGGAATATCTTTCGGAAAGGCCTCAAGGCTTTTGCTGCGGCAATTGAGAAGCCTCATCGCTATGACAATTAAGTCGGCCTTGGCCTAGATGCACATAATTAGGTGAGTGAAATAATATTTGACCGAGATCTCTCGCGAGAAGACACCAGGGTTGATAACAGGAGGCTCCTATGAATTGTTTTCGCGGCGGAGAAATCTAGGCGGCTTTCATGCTATGGGTCCGCGGGCATTAGGCATCCCTCTGGCTAAGGCAACAAACATTAGCTTACTAGTTATCTGAAAGCCTCCGTCTATATTTTTTTTTCCCACTCTCGATTCCAAAGCCCTATTTGCTTCGACTTTAATTTTATACAGACAATACGGGACAGCATGGGTAGCCCACGGGGGGAATAATAAATAGCAGGGGAGGGACTTATCTTATGCATCTTATGCGGAGTCACCGAAACGTAGAATAAGCCTTCATTGGTGCCACGAAAAGGTACCAAGCAAAGGTGAGGCGAAACAAGACCTATGGGTCCCACAGAAACGTGATATTTAGGAGAAGAACCAATTGGGAGTCGGGATTGAGTCTTGGCCTCGGTGTAAGGCGGCTTGCAGATTATCCTGCGAAAGTGTAGACTAGGAAATGATTATTTCGGCTACTCGGTCAGTACATGCCTTACGCCTCTTTGATGTACATACCTGGCTCTTACATCCTAACTTAACCATGACAGGTGTCGTAACCACATGTAGCCTCGGAGGTTTGGGCGTATACTTATACTATCAATACAGTACCGTCGCGGTTATCTCGCTTGCTTCGCCTCTGTTCCTGTAGTAGATGTACCGGCATTTCATAGGCCGTATGGAACATACTTCTAAACGTCGACAACAAGACGAGGCTGCGCATCACTTCTCATAGTAGAGCACCGAGGGCCTAAGTTTAGAAAGTTCACTAATATCTCAAGCTAACCACATGCCCTTTATCATATGTGGGCTATGCATGAAGATTAATCGACTGCCGGACGATATCAGGGGATGACGCAAATAATGTCGGCATATCTCTTGTTTAAGAGGCGCGACAAATATACTCGAAAAGGCATGAGGGGGTACGGGATATTGACGAAGTTATCTTAACCATCGCTAGCATCATTCGGAGCCCGCGGATTAATCCATAGACACATAGTCCGGTGGGACATGTAATAGTTTTGAGGTCCTTAACATACCAGCTATTAGAATAGCACAGTGGCCACTGACGGCATACAGCATGTTATTTGTACATAAGAATTCTATAACCTGACATCTAATAATAGCGAGCCTTGATCACCCCCAATAGCAGGGCGAATTTGGTTATGTTCCGTTGAATACGCTCAGCTATGGCCATGCTGCGAGCGTAGCAAGACCCATCATCTCCCAGAAAATTCTGTTCAGTAAGGCATGCCATATATAAATTGAAGCACAACACTGGAAACGACCCATTTCTGACTGGGTAAAATGAATTTCCAGTGCAGTATCATCCATACATTGTCGTCGCCATCTCCAGAAGGATGGAAAGCAATGAGTTCGACCTCGGGGTTGTTATGGACGTCAGGGTTAGAGACAACTGAGAATGGAATCGCACGTGAAGGTTCCCAAGTGTTGGCGAGAAAGTACTGGAGGGCACCTGGCAAGTCCAACAAGCTGCCAATCCATCGTGGTTCCGGACTATAACGGTCCTTCTCAAGGCATATAACCCCTTCTGCAGTAGTGGCGAGAACGTATAGTGCCTCTTTTTCTAAGGGGGGGTTGGTGTAGATACAACAGGGGCCAGGATATCTTGATATGACTGTAATGAACTCCCACTTATTGGATCTGAAACGGTGTTCCTCAATACCACGAAAAGTAGGAACGGCTACCATTAGCGTAGTTGGGGTATCTTGATGGAGGTAAGCGGCCCCTAGGGCTTGTCCTGGCCCTACAATATCGTCTCTTGCGAACCACACGTGTGACCGGTCATTTTGGCCTCTTCGCCATGCATGTTGAGGGCAGCGATAATGAGTTAGTTTCATTTCTGCGTCAAGAACTACGGTTTCGAGCGTAGTTCCATCGTTACCACGGCCCATAGGTAGCCGGCTGTGTACTAAAGGCGCCGCGTCTATGACTAGTACCAAAGTGCTCGTTAGTAGGGCCAGCCCAAACGCGGCGAAAATGGAGGACAAAGATGATAGGAGGTTGATTTCTGGCCTTGATGGTGGTTTAAACAGTGCCGATCGTGTTCTATATATTAACTTGAAACTGACGACCAACTTACTAGGACAATGGGTACAGGCCATATCCTTAGCCTCTATAAAGGCTGAGCGTTGCCAGCGATAGCCGGGGCCGATTCCGGGGCTGTCGCCGTTCACTTGTGGCTCTACAACTGTGTTTATACGTGTATAGTGTCCCAGAACACCAGCCTCCCCCTCTTCAAGAACGAGGAGCTCGAAGTCTCCGTGTTCCTGGTTCTCGTGACGGTTCGTCATGCTTTCGATCATTGAGCCCCCAGACGCAGCTTTGTCTGTGATCATGTTGCGGATAACCCACGATCCATTCCGCTCTCGAGAGAAGTGGAATAATTTGCGGCAGGGTTCATCAGTGTCATGACTGAACAGGTTGATGGCGGCCTCTAGGGTCTCATAACTAGAGTAGAACAGACGGTTCATTATGGATTACGTCTAGCTAGACGACAGATGGTGTTATGGGGAGAGGTGGCAAGATGGAAGTGCTGATGATCGACTAGTGTGTATTGGTGAAATAACAGCTTTTGATTGTAGCTAGTTTGAAGAAGAAATGTACGATTTGGTATCCAACAAAAGATGAAGCCGGTTCGGTTGCACCTCGATCTGCAAAATTGACGAGAGAGTCGACGAAGCAGCCTGGGTTGACCGGAGGCAAAGAAAGTAAACAAAGCGAAGCAAGGCAACATTAGGTAAGGAAGCTGGGGAAGGTACCGATGCAACTGCCTGGCCTCTCTGTTACCGTTAATATCGAGAGTCCGACCGAGAGCTTAGGAAAGTGTGGCTCTACACGTTGCTCTTAATTCTTAATGTACAAGTACGATGAACTTAGAACCAGTCATAGCTGTCATATTCTTAGCTAACAACGCGAACATGAACCCCGTCTTTCTTTCTTAACGAAACTCGGAACAGAAACAAGACTTGCCGATTTTGTCATAGTTGCTAGATGAATTAAACCATGTATTTGGGGCAGGATCTTGCTGGGTACTTCCCACATCTATCTAATCTTGTTGGCACATTTGTAACTTTGCAAGTAACGTCGATTCGGGGAGAGAATTCATTAAAGAAAAAAAGGGAGAAAAAAAGCAAACAATCCATTTGGCTTCAATTGCAAGAACCAAAGCTTATCTCATACATATTAGAGGTCTCCCTGGGAATCGAACCCAGATTAGCGGAATCAGAATCCGCTGTGATAACCATTACACTAGGAAACCAACATCGGATGGGTGCGTATCGTGCTTTCTTTTCCTATCACCTAAGTTCCCCCGCCCCGCACTGTTAGTAATCATAACGTACGCATAATCCGGGTTTCTCTTCTATTTACACTGTACAGTGTAACTAAGTACCTAGTTGCCCGGGGTGCCTCATTCAACCATCAACAACTGTACCATGTGTATACAATATTATCGTTGCTCTCGAGTGCCTTATATACGACGTAGTCGCCTAGATGGGAAGATGTTATGCTATGAATAGCGGGAGATTATTTGAATGCGCTAGCAATATCGGAACTACGTCTGTCACGTCGGCGACAACATATCTATCATGGCGATCACATTCTATTAAGTACCTACACACTATCGATCACGGTCAGAGAGCATACCCGACCTGTGCCAAATTCTCAATACCAGCCAACCCGTACAGGGCAACGTCGTTCGTAGAGATCCACGCCGCCTCGTCCACAGGCGCGAGGACCGAGCTGCCAGTCAACGACACGCTTGCCCAGGGCGCCGTGGGCGCGAACCCGTCCGTGTTGAGGAACTCGTTCCA
>JAPUUL010000429.1:0-18650 GCA_029590625.1 Lasiodiplodia mahajangana
AGGTCTTGTGACGAGAATGCATTCTGTTGTTTGTTGACGCCATCGTATCATCTTGTGCTAGCTTGGGTGCCTTGTTGGTGTTGGGCGTTAGGGAAGGCTAGAAGTGGCGGAGTTGTTTGCTTGCTGATGTTGCAGACAGAGCCCGAGATCGGCTCATGGCAACTTGGATTGGATGGGCGCCTGGACTATTTCGGGTTCGGCGTATTCGCAGAGAATGGTTGCAACGTACCGGCATCTTGTCAATGATCCGCCCGCAAGGAGCTGGCTCTTGCTCGAATCTGTGATGTCGGGTGAATGTTGGCACTCGGGTGCTAAGGTGATTGGGAGGGCGAGCTCGAAATGTACAGCGTCGTAGAGGGGCTCTCCTCGCTCGCACTCTGAGATAAGGCTACTACCACCAGCTAGCTGTAGGTAGACTAAATCTGGCCGGGCTGGGGGAGGACAAGATACCTAGAGGCTGACGTCGAGAAATTGATAAGGAGACGAGACGTCACCACCTAGGGCGGATAAATCCCGGTTAACTACCTAGGTACGTACAGTACCATATAGCTCTCTACCTATGCCGTACTTCTAGTCTACTGTGCAGTACATAATACATACTGTGTGTGTATCGAGATGTGATGCATGAGCTCTTTTGATTGGGTGCCTGTGTCTACTGACCAAGTGGCTGCTACCTTATATTACTTGGGATGACAGAAAAGAGTACCAACAAACAAATAAAGGAAGCCACACGCTATCTATCACTATTCAAAACGACACAGCCTACAGCCGTAAAGTGTACCTACCTCATAGTATGAAGCATTCCGCAGAAGTTGCCGCACTACGGCGTACCCATCCTCTTCAAATGATAGGCAGCAGCAGCTGTGGCGGAGCAAGCAATCCGTAGCACAATACATATAGAGCCTGCATAGAGCTAAATTCAGCGATGCTTGTGTGACTTTGCCAAGCAGGGAGGTGTGTTGGGTGGGTCCGGGATCGCAAGTCACCTGCTCTCGCGCCGTAGTGGCATCGGAGTCGTGCGCCCGCAATCCAATAAAGATAAAACCCCCCTCCAAGTGAGTCCCCAAGTCGCGTCTTCTCGCTCTCCTTGCGCGCCCCCTTGCGTTCTGTGCCCCCGGTCCGACTATCTCTCGCACTTCCACACTGGTGGCCCTCGACAAACTGTCCACGTCCCATTCTGCCGTCTGCGATCGAGCGTATCAGCTTGTGTCGCATGCCACACTAACCCACATCCATTCTGAGCGGCTACACGTGCGACCGTCCGTCTCGCAGGCTGCTTCACCCTCAAACCTGATCAGCTCACCTAACCAGATCGTTGTGAAACCTGAAAAATTCTCACTCGTTTATAAGAGTGTNAAAAGTCACAACTAACAGTGCCTGGTCTTCCTGAGCCCTGTCTGCACTCTTTCTCCATCCCCCACCTCCCCCCATTCTCCCCACCATCTACTATATCCATCCACCCACCACACCAACATCCTTGCCGCAGCATCGCGAGTAACATAGACGCCGCATAACCCATAGCCTTCTGATTGATGAGGCTTAGCAACCAACAGCTAGTAAGTCGCAGCACCCTCTACCCTTCCTTTATGAATATTCACAGTACTGTTGTATCATACTTGGCATTTCCTTGGCGCTAATGTCCAGCAAAGGAAAGCTGTTCAACTTTACACACATCAACCAAACTCACATCAACGCGATAATGGAATCATTAAGCCCACCGATACCCGAAGGCAGAAGTCGCCTATTCAAATATAAAATGCTCGACGGAAGAGAACGTAGCCTGCTGAGAACCCCGGCGGCGGGGTCCCTCTATTCCGTCCTTGACAGTCATGCGACCGTCAAGCTTTTTACACGTCCAATCCAGTGGACAGACATGCACACGCACCTACTCGGCTGTCGCTTCGTGCGGCTACCTCTCGAAGAACCTATAACCCCCCCTTCTTCTGGTTCTACTTCACCATCATCACCACCACCATCATCGCCCTCGCAGATTCTAAAAGCACCAAACATTCTTGCCGAAATTAGGGAACAGCTTCGCCTTCTCATGTCGGCGGAAAGGTCCAACGCGAGCAAGAATAAAGCCATAATAAATATTCTCAGCCGCTTATACCCCGAGACCCTCAGTAGTCCCATGGAGAATCTATCTTTGGGTCTAGACGTTGGTGACTTACGCTACCCCTCAATGGTTACCTGCCCGGTAACTTGGGGTCATGGAAACATAGACGAACAGTCTTTCAATTCTGGAACTACTATACCTGCAAGCCGGGAGAGCAGCCCAGTAGCTTCTATGACTGAGGGTCCCGCCATAAACACATCGCCGATGCTAGCCTATTATTCCCAGGGTCAGCTGAATTATCTTAGGAGAAGTATGTATCAAAACTATGGTTCACCTAATGGTGGATTTAATTGTGCAGGCCATCGGCTAGGTGTTCTTTGCGCAAAAAAGCTGCAGGCCAAGAACCCGAACGAGGATGCCTACTTCCTCGCCATGATAATAGCGATGGCTCAAGAGTCCGCCCGCAAAACTCTCTTTTATCGGGATTTCAAGGCCCGAGTATTGTCTGTGTCGCAGGACGAAAAGGCCTTCTTGGTGTATACGGCAACGGTACCCATAGGTTTCCTCACTAAGTTTCGGGCTCCCCTAGCCGCACCGACCGGCTACTCTGGAATCAAAATCGAATATACCAAGGTCCCTGTCTACCCAGTTTTGGGACTTAGGGAACGGTTAGGCGAGGCTCTTGGCTCAGATGTTGTGGGAGATCTTGATAACGCTCTAGTAAATTGCCAAGGCGAGTCTGTCCCAACCTCGGGACGCAGGGCACCGAAGCGGCCCCTGCCGGTAGTTTCTAACGCCAGCTTCTCCGAAAATCGCGAGCCGCCGCCCTCGAGAACCTTGTCTAGGAAGAAGCGGCGGTTAGTGTAAGAGGACTTTAGCGTTCAGCCCTCGTTGGGCCACAATGGCCATGCGTTTGAAATGAATTAAAAATGGGAGATTTGTGGTGGCGAAGCGTTAGATTCTTGGCCGCGCTGGCGTAAATTGGGATAATTTGGTACTGACAAAGAAATCGAGAGATGAAATTTTTCCTCTCTTATATGTACACACATACGTCAGTTCAAAAACCACTGGATGGTCGCGCGTTGAAATTTTGGGGTACGGATATTGGTCGGGCAGAATATGGGTCATGACGCTTATGACATTGGCATAGCTACGGTGAGTAGCAAGCGGCTACTTTCAAGATACAAGAGGCGGATATGGATGTCTCGGGGAGTAGGGTGAATTTTGGGATCCGCAACGGTCGGTTCTTTTCTCACTGACAGCTCCTATTTAATATACCCCAACGATGCAGCTTTGCTCGACAGATACTTGTTGCATGAAAACTACCCAGTAGCTGATATTATGAGCGAAGACGGTCAACAGTTGTTTACTGACTTCCTAACTTGGCAATTAGCAGAGTAGAGTCAGCTGCCGATTGGTTGTTTCTTTTAGTCTCCTGCCTCGGGATCCATAATTAACAGCGCAGTTACACGTAGGTACTTCGCAGGCTTGTGCCCGAGCGTTTGATAAAAATAACCGCCCCAAAAGATGATTCAGCAATTACCGTAACGTGAAGTATTGCGGTGAATTTTTGGGGAGACATTTGATTCTAGAGTAGTAGATAGGCAATGCCCGAAATGGGTTCAATCTCGCCAGCCGTCAGGGAACTCAGTAATGATTCAGCCAATGAGGAGCAGGACTCAATTTGCGAACAGGAAATGCACGTTACACGGCCGTCGTGTCAGTCGAGGATGGAGTTTTATGGCAAGCAAGGGAGGAAAGACACATACAAGATATAATCGCCAACACAAGGATTGGCACCCTTGCCCGAGTTCATTGGGCAACTTGTTTGGCTCTTTTAAGGGCTATGTTCGTTCAGCCCCATTGACTACTGTACGATGAAGTGGCTAAGTATGTTTGACTAGATACCCTGCACCCTGCCTCTCTCTCTACCACACTCCTAACCAAGGCATAAAAATAACAGTATCGCCGGCGTACATGGCCCTTCAAATAAACCGATCAGTTCCACGCATGAGACAGCTGTGCTTGTGGCGCATGCGATGCCCTTAGCCCTTACCCATAGCACGCATATCCGTTCCTTGCGGTCTATTAGTGTTAGTGAAACAAAAATTTGAGGAACTAGGAGCCTCGATGACAACTCAACTCTCAATAAATCTCCGCCTCCGCAACCGCAAGGGGGGGGCCCTTTGGGAAATATTTCCTCGACGTAAGACCAGACAGACGTAAGTTTATATAAAGCTGCCGTCAACCCCGTCAGTTCGGGTGTCACATATCATATCTATATCTCATCTCACTACATTTATCTGCAACCCTCCTCTAATCCTCCACGATTACTCAAATACCCTTTTCCCGAAAAATATCACTTTGAAAAATCAACGATGCCGCCTAAATTCACATTCAACCATCCCGAGGTCCTGGCGCAATTGAGAGCCACGCCCGGGCTGACGCCCGAGCAGCTCGCCCCCATATGCGCAACATGCGGCTGGTCTTATTTCAAAAAGTATTTCGAGCGGGATAACCGGGGGCTCCCCGTGTGTTTCCAGTGCGAGGACATCTCCATCGACGAGATCTTACCGCTGTGCTGGGGTACAAATCACCAGTACATACCCTTCCAGGTCCCCTACACGTCTTTTAAGCCCACAGAATCACAGCTGAGCTGTCTCGATTGTCGAGGTTTCCCATCGGTCTCTATACCCAGGCTCAGCGCACATGTAGAGGAGTCCTCGTCTTCACCGCCTCCAGCGCCACGCACACAACGTCAAGGTGCCAGATCTAAACAACCAGAACCCCCCAACCGCGGCATCTTCGTCTTCATCTACACCCGCTAACCAGGGGCATCCAATGCTAGCGGCCTCATCTAGAGCCGTCGTGCCCCCAACGGTGGCATCCTCATCCCGGGCACTAGTGCTTCCGCCCATGACCTACACGGTNCCCGAGTAACAGACCAACAGCAGGAGAGATCGTGTACCAATCCATAAATCCCGCCTCGGCTCGAAGGGCGCTTTTCACAGCCGAGGTGCCCACGGAACCCGATTTTAAAAGTGAGCGCCATCGCAAGTACTTTAACTCGCTGATGGACATGCGGGCTTGCACAGTGAGGCCCCCGCATGCTGAGGCGCAGTTCAAGAGCCTATTAACCGGCTGGTTGAAATACTACGCCTCGCAAGGCGCTCGTCCAATACACTGCGTCAACTGCCTGGTACCCACCGACGAGAGCGACGTTCCGTTCTGCACGCCATGCAAGGAAGCACGGGTAGGGTCTAATTGGGGATACTTCGCCATGTGTGTTAAGTGTGTTCATTTAAGGCCAGTAATAAGGTTTGAAGCTGAGAAAAAGGGGACACATCTATGTGTCTCGTGTGCACGAGAAGAGGGACGGTAGCAGCGGGGAGAAGAGTAGCGAAAGCAGCACTGAATAAGTATTTGAGGCCGGAAGTTACCTTACTCAACTCTCCAGTCAGCCCCCTGAACCTACTATCCGCCAAGTGGGTAGCTGTATTTTATTTGGCATTGTGTATATAGCATTGAATTAATATGTGGCCGATGAGCTAACAACATGATTTATAATAGCCCCCGAAGATACGCAAACCTCCTCCCCAAATAATATTATAATGCAGACATATTAAAATGTATTTGCATAGAACGGCTAGCGAAGCCTTCTAGATTTTGAATCCCTAGAGGCCCTCAGCCCATAAAGGGTAGCTGCGAGAGCAGCGCAAAATACCACGCCCCCAAAGGCAGAANTTTTTTCTAAACAGAATTTTTGCGTCCTTGTGCAGCCTTGTGACTTTAGGGACACCCTTACATCATCGGCAAGGCCGAGGATACAGAAACTAAGCATGCCCTGATTACGCTAATAGAGGCTCGTTGTGTACAGATATTTCTATAGCATCATAGATGAAGGAAGCCCCCAGTTCATAATGAAAACAAGATCTGGGTCCTACATATGTTCAGAACAAAACATAGTCTACTTGATTTCAGTTGGGCCAGGATCCTCTACGTTACACTTACATGCATGGTTTCAACTGAAAACGATCCTGTCCAATGAATAGTGAGAGAAACTTTAAACTCGGCCGAGTTTCTTCACAACATAGCCAATGTAAGCCAGTGCGAGAACCCCGTCTGACCACTACTACCATCCAGTGAGGCATATTCATTTGCAAACAATTTTAAGACAGACTATTTGTTCCCCACATCTTTGCTGTTCATCTGATAACTCATTTAGAGAAGGCGTCACGATCATGCTTACACCAAAGGCTCTTTCTATGTAGACCCCGCAACACTTTTGCACTCATATTGACCACCACCACCATGTGAGTTGCCATTCTTATCCAAAAACCAGTGCTTTGAGACATATTGCCATAATGCACAACCACTGTCACCACCGCACCGGGGAAGCCCATTGTGATGCTTCAGAAAGAGACTATTACAGGGCGTGGGGGGCTGGACAAAAGGTCTACTCCTATACGTAGGTAGGGTAGTACCAGGGAGAAGCTTCTAGGAACCTTCGCGCAAAAGCAATAGTCTTTCGCCTATTTCAAACTGAGGGGTGCTGTGGTAGGACTCACTGCAGCTCTTATCTTCGTTCTACGCCCTATTAAATCTTGCGTATTGAACGACAAGACTTGTGTAACCTGCTGGCAAGGGAGCACACCACAGGTAGCAAACTCGGAATCAACGTAGTCTAGCTAAGCCACATAATAGGCGTTCAGCGGCTAGGCAAGGATTATTTCGCAATTATATGAAAGGGACATCCTTGTCTAAGTCTCATCAAAAGGCCCGCGGCCCATTTTACGGGACTCAAAGCCACTCGGAAAGCAGCGTGATCGGTGCCTCGTGGAGAACACAGGATCAAATTAGCTAGGATTATTGAATTTACTTTTTTCTGTTCTACATCATTGCAAAGAGCGCTAGAGCCCCTTACGTAGATCTAGGCACGCATGATATGATCTTGATTGATAAGTGTTGGTCCACTAATCAAAAAACTTTGTGTGACCCTCTCTCGCAACTCTTCGATCGGCCCAACAGGTTCTTAAGACACTTCTCCTCAGAGGTGGCTTTGCCAAGTCTGATCCGCCTATTCATGACAACCCAAGTTTCTAGGAGTCCTGCCAATAGAAATTATTTTCAAATCCATGTTTGTTTATTGCCACCGACGGCGTGGGGAAATCGTATGAGGTTACTTGCTACTAGAGTTAGGTTCGATGTGTAAGTCATAGCTGGGGAGGAGGGAAGACTGGTGTTGAGTGCTTTGTGGATTTTTAGCGGCGTTTCTCAACAAATATTTTCTATTGTGCATCTTTAATTATAATAACCGCCGGCTCCTTTGGGGGCTGACTAGCTTAGTTATCAATTTATCCAGAGAGCCATATATTGCTTCCATTTCACATTCATATTGCCACGCATATATTCACTCTAATCCCCTGCTCCAATGAATCGCCGGCGTGGCACCTATCTTGACGTATCCCGGAAGCTACCTATACCACGTTTTACAACGAGAGGATCGTAATACAATATCTCAGAGTAATTTAGATTCGGTCCATGTCAATATCAGTTACCGCGGACACGTAAATGGCAACTAATTTGAAAACTAATTACAATTTTACTGATTCATATATGACCTGAGGCTACACAACAACAATGTTCGACGTTGCCAAATGAGCACACTTTCGAGTAAAGCTGAGGCTGACAGCCAAAATTTTAATGCGTATCACTCAGGATCTCATCACCATAATGTAACACGTCATTCCGCTTCCCCGGGGCAGCGGTAACGGGAGATAAATTTATTAAAAATATACCTATTAAGGCGGAGCAGGCGGCTAGCCCTACCTACTGATGGTACGATTGATTCAAAGGACAGCGGGGCTATTTTTCCACCATTGCACTCCTACATATTTAGCTGAATCCCAGCAGTGGGGTTAACGGGTAGCCAAGCGGGTTGGCCGCTCAGGTCTCCTCCAACCACCCAATTTATCACGATACTTTGTTTTCTATACTCAATCAAAATTCGTAAAGGCGCTCGGGTGTTCAGACCTCTTGCATGCGAGTGATGTGTTGATTCGCACGTCCCGTTTTATCGTCACCAAGGACGATTAGATTTGTCCAGTAGTGAAATAACTTGGCATGATTATCCTCGCTACCATGCTCGGAAAACTTGACGGCTCTCTAAAGCCGGGCTGATGCCACGTGCTCCGATCTATGGCTAGTATAGGTACCTTTTTTGAGGTTTTTATATCATCCGTATCTTAAATTGGTAATTCGAAGACTGCTGTGGTAAGAAATGACACGACAGTCCGCAAAAACCCTAATACGCTGTTGCTGCAGAAGATAGTAATACCCGCTAATGAGTGCATTTCGGCGTTCTTGATTCCCGAAGATCGGCCTACCAAAGATAACGATATGATGAAATACAGAGGAAATACTACTAAAATACAATCCTTGTCCCCTTACACGTACAATCTGGTTAATCAGGCAAGATATTGCGAAATTAATGTCCATTTCAAAAACAACAGGAAGTTCATTATAGGTAAATTTCAGTCTCTTATGAATTAGTATATAAAAAGGGAGAGTAGAATTTATGGTAAGGCCTCCCTACCTAGAGATATTACAGAATACAAAAAGCCGTAGGTTTCTTCTCGTCTTAATGCCAATAAATTCAATTGAAGGGTTCACTTGCAACGGGTCAATAACTCCAGCCTTAGAGCAATTCATTGGTTCTGTCATGATCATGACTACCCATAGCCACATACCTTGCCATTCGTACCAGAAGCCTCGTGTCGGTTTCTCCAATGCTCCAGCACATGCACGAAGATAGCTGCTAGCTTAGTATATAAGTTCTCTGGAAAAAACTTCCCTTTTCTTCGAGAACAGATTGCATCGGGGAATATTGGCAGGTCTTCATGTCAGGCAGCCATTCGCGGCGAAGAGTATCCAACACGTTCTTGGTTGTTCTAGAGCCATGCTACTAATATCATAACGGCCAACATGGCAAGTGGAACTGTTTAGGTAGAATTCCCGTCATCGCACTCTTGAAAGGGATAGAGGAAGACTACGAAGGGGTGCCATTTGAAGCTGTAGTTAGCATCAGTTATCTGGGTCCTCGCGATTTCGCTAATATAGCTTGCAATTACTTCCCATCTTGGTCGGTCTGTTAGTATACGCTTATAGGAGAACCGGATCGATCTCACGCTTTTTTGTAGGCTAACTATTACGTGTCGTGGTCCTTGAAGCCAGCTCAGGATTGAAAAGTTTCGGCTAATCCGGGAAAGGGTATGCTGCAGCAGCCAAACAGGAAATAGTGTTGTTAATTTAGTATATGATATCTTCTAGCAGGCGACTAACTTAAGCAATGAATTAACCCTTGGCCGGGAGCCGTCTGAATGAGATGGCAAGAGATCAAATCCTAGATCGAGCTTGCTCGAATCCCCAATCGCATCGCAATTCCGTATGGGTAGGTGTTTCGTAGATGTCTCAGCATCACCATAATTAGGGCGAGTGATGTATCATAACGAGGCGCCCGGCATATGCAATTCAGGGGTCGGTGCGGTACAGCTCGCACGGATCGAACGAAGAGATCATCTCTATTATTATACCAAATCGGAAGACGCACCCGATGAGCATCCGGCCGCAGTATCTTTAATCCACATTGATCCGAGTTGTGCGACCGAAACTTCCGGCGTCTAATTTAGATCGGGTCTTTTTGCTGTCATAGCCTTCTTCCCCCCCTTCTGCGATAGTCCTGCTCGACTTTCCAGTTCTAGAGACTTCCAAGTTAATAAGTCCTCGATAGCCATATTCGCAACGTGGCACTCATAGCCAATATTTTTTTTAAAAAAAAAACCCCCCAAAGCATCAATAAACGCCTTATCCTTGAAGATCGTTTAAGTGGCCGGTCAACCACACGGGAGAGGACGATATCTCGCATCTACATGCGCACACGGTAGACACAAGTGCTACAAACAATTGTCTGTCATACCAATAATGTCGTCTCTACGTAGCCGCGGTCACTAGTTATTCTAGCTTTGGGGGTTGATGTTGTACGTCCTTGTTTGTTATAGTTACGCATAGCGAATCATGTGCGTCCGTCGCACCTAGAAATACGAAACAGGTAGTAATTCCCATAGATCTATTATTTCTTCTAACTGGCCACTCTGTCAATCGTGGAAGTTAGGACGCATTGCTAACCGCTGCGAGGAAGCCTTTTCGTGTAACAAGCTAGTCATCGCATAGATACTACTAAAGGTATATTAATCTAGACTAGAATACTTGCCAATTTCCTCGATTCTTATGAAAAAAATACCAATTCCACTCCCGTTATCGGCTAGTCATTCACTTGCTCTATTCAGAGACTGGGGACGCGATCCTTCGCGACAACGATGTCAACACAACAACAACCGCAGCCGCCACGGGGTGATGAATTCCAGATAAACGATTCAACGCAAAAGCCCCAGAAGCATCTCGTTGAAGAGGCAGCGGAAACCCCAAGCTTGGTATGGCTTAAATTTGGACGGGAAGTTCATGTTGAAAAGTTTGAGGACTATTCAGCAACACCGATACCGGATTTATTAAGAGTTCAGCCCGAGAAAGAAAACAAGGAACTGAACGAGAACCCAGTGGTCATCACACAGCCACCCTTCAATGACGCAAGCAGATTTTTCCGAGCATCGAGTGCCATTCGAAGGAATCTTATTGCAAAAGTCAAACAGTTAAGCCTGAAAAACTCTGACGAAGACACCTCCAAGTATGCATAATAAATATCCTCTTTCCCCCTCCTCCTAGTTTTCAGTTTCCTTCCTTAAAAAAAATAGAAAATTTCCCCCAACAGTGAAAAGTATTATTCACCTCGATGAGTAACTACTGATCTCCTGCTGCCAACAAACCGCGTTGAAAATAGAACACGCTCCTGATGATGGCTCTAGGAAATCTCCAACGTCCACCCGAGGTATTCAGTTCGCAGAGCCGAAGATAAGAAACGATCATGATTGGCTCATCCTAGAGGGCTACGTCGTAACTTGGGTCGCCCACGCGCGAGGTGACCTTTCAAGATTTCCCTTGTATCAACCCATTAGCGATGTTCGAACCTGTGTTCTGAGACTACTAGATCTGGCCCGGGGGATAAAATGGGTAACGTGTAAGCAGACTGGATTCGGGTCCGACCTCGCGATCGAAATACCACAGCATGGCGTTCAGCAGGCGATCTACCACTACCAGATGAACCACATCCTCGGCCAGCTCGTCTCTTATGATTCTAAGTGTGAGAATCTCAAAATCCTGGTGGGCAAGGTGCCCGAAGACGTTAAGCCCAGCGACTTAGAAGAGTTGGGCTCCACGTTGCCAGCCAATGCAGTATCACTGGTGGACGGGCTAAACATGAAGATTGTCCGATTGGTTCTAGAGGACTGGCGCCAGTTACACCATAAATGGGTTTATGGTTTCCTTGAATCGGACGAAGGTCTCCAGATAAGGAACTTTTCAAGGTTCCCGAAAGAGTTCTGCCACTGGCTGGGTACTTCGACAGGCAAGCGATGGCTGCACAAGACATCCGAAGGACGTATTTGGCTTCGCACGGAGCACGGCTTGCAGTGGCTCGTATGGAGTGACAATGGGCTCAACTACCTGGAGAGCGCCGAGGGCGTTAAATGGCTCAGCAGCTCGTGGGCAGACCCTTTTTTGGCGTCGAAGTACGCAAAACATTGGGCCCAACTCGGAAAGACGCCAACGGGAGAAGGAGGCCCCGATACGGCTCAATCGAAGGCCTGGTATTCGACAGCGGCGGGTCACGAGTGGTACTGTGAGAACTGCCCCCACGGCATGGCACCCAAATCTATGCTCCAGGAACCGCAGTGGAAATCCCGAGCCGCTGAAGAAAAGCCCACGAAATACGAATTCGGTGCACACTTTGAGTTGGATCCGCGACCAGACAGACTTTCAGACTTGTTCATCCATATCCCGGAGAAGATATCCTTCGTTAGATATCGTGGTGGTTATAAGCTACGTGGTCCATTTGATTGTTAGCTCCGACTAGGAGCCCGGCTTAGAGGAAAAGAGCGGCGAGGAGTAGAAGATAATCGGAGTGTTACTCTTTTTTTCTTTGGGTGGGAGAGTAGCCTTCGGGATAAGAAACCTTAAAAAAACACACACAAAACTACAAAACAGTAAAAATAGCCAGCCATAGCACAATGTAAACGCTTTACCCGGCACCATAACTACTTTGAAGATCTCTTTATATTTTTAACGTGTACTTGTACTACTAGATAGAACTTGCCACGTCTATAGTAGCCCTCAGGAGGTCAGCAGAGAGACCGGTAGCATCTCGCATCGGCGTTAACGATCTATTTAATCCTACACTCATAGAGCAACACATATTGCACAAGTCTAGCGATAGAATCAATAGAAGATAGGCAAGAAGGAACGGTGTATTGGGGTATCTCGCAAGTACAAGCCTACAGACGCCAAAACCATAAAAGACGCCAGGATCTGAGCAAGCAACTACTATATCATCCCCTCCAACAGTGTCGGATTCCAATTCATCCAAGTCCAAATTGCGCCTCTTGTTCTACTGGCATGGGAGTCGCGATATTCAAGCCAACATTCCTCTCCTCTTCACTGTCGATGCCACTGAGGCTCACGAGGCTCCCATTTTCGGCACCTATCCGCACCGCGCTGGATGTTGGACTAGGGACTGCTGAGGCGCTAGTTTCGGTAACGAGAGCCGGTGCAGACGTTGACTTTTGTGTGCGGTACAGTGCTGCATGCTCCTCTCGCTCTTTCATTAACTGCCTCTCGGCTTGGATCGCCTTGTTCCGCCTATCCTCAACCTCCTCTCTCCTCACTACTCTTCGTAAACCTTCGGATGCTTGGATCAAGCCATCGATACTAATTGCATGGTTGGTCATCTGATGATTAATGTAGGTGTAAACTGCGGCCGGAGTATCGCATTGCAACAACTGCTGTTCATTGAGTTTTAAGAGTGCCAAGGCAACCTGGAAGAGGAACGTAGAGCCATCGCTTATGCAAAGAACAACATCCCAGACACGGAAGAGGGCCTCGGCTGAAAGGCAATCCGTGAACACGCTCAGGAACCACTGGAACGTCAAAGCCTCGAGCTCGATGCTAAGACTCTCCAGATGATTGGAGAGTTTTGGAAGTACTGCTGTGACATACTGTCGCAAAACATTCTGGTCCGCGCGTGATGCTATTAAGCTATGATCATAGTAGCCATGAGGTAAAATGCGTTCGATGATGGAAACTAGGACCCAGAACGCATCCTCCGTCGATGGCATGATCAAGAGTAAGTTGGCTGTGATGAGATTCATGCCTTGGCAGTATCCGACCTCGGGGTTTCGCCGGGAATACGCTGTTAATACTTCGCTGAGTTTAACAACTCCGGGGCCTCGGCGGAAGAAGATGTTGTCCGTCAGAGTCCTATGAACATCCATTTCAATCTGTGAAATTACTACCGGGTCATCCTCATTGCTAGGTCGCGAAACAAGATCTTCATAGTGCCCTGGTATGCGCATTGAAAGAGCACCCGAGCACTCGCTCCATATTTTAGGCCGATTGGCAACTGGGATGCCGCCAAGTACAAGAGATCGGAATTCGTTCCACTTAGCACGGCCAACTTTGCCTTTGACTCCTAAATCGGCTACGCCAATTGTTTCTCCGTCTGTGAATTTTGCTTCGGGAATCATGACAGGCGCTTTTTGAAAACGAGCCTCCGCAGCAGCAGTAGCGGCGGCAGCGGCAGCCTCTCCCTCTCTTCTACGCTCCGCTCTAACCTTTCGTAAGAATTCATTCCATCGAATGGATTTCTCCCGTTGTAATGCATCATGGACATCGCTCAATTGCTTCAACAGAAGCTTGACTGGTTCAATATCCTCGTAAACAAGGGTCGCCGATGCCTCTTCAATTGCTTTGGTAGTCGAGCTATTGTTTAAAGCCGAGGTGGTACTAGCTGGTGGCACAAAACCACGATCATTGGTCGTGATTAGAGCCGGTGATTTCGGCGGTTCATTACCTTCAAGAACCTCCAAGCTAGAAGTGGTAATAGGGGTGTGTGAGAGAAGTTCAGTTGGAACTGTAGCAATCTTGAGATAGTCCTGCCATCTCTTTGGCCGGTCCTGCTCCACTATGTCTTCGGTAGAGTTTGGAGAAGCAGGGCGATCGTCATTTGCACTCCCGCGAGTCGAGCTTGCGCTGTCGTCAAGCGAATTAGGCGAAATGCCAGATCTTCCGCCCGTCAGCATCTCCGCTCGACCACCGCGCTTCATCTGGGCCGCTACCTGGGCAGCTTCACGTTGCCTCATTTTCCGACGCTGGTCATAAATGAAGCCAAATTTATCGGTAAGATATTCCGCGTTATGGAGATTATTGTAAATGTGCGTCAACGTGGGTGGTTGTTCCTCCGGGGAAAATATTGTGTCCATCTCCACCGGGACGTAGTTATCTGGCCTCGTATCTGTCGCGTTATCAGGGGACGTACCCAGGCCCTCCCTCCGTTCGTAGTTCTGCGAGCGTTGGGCTAGATTCATGGACGCAGGGGTGGGCCGGCGCATGGACATCAGAGCCTTGGGCCCAGGCTGCGATGAGTTCGCTCGAGCCGATCCGCTTGTCTTATTGCTCGTGGCTGAGGAAGTTCGCAAAGATCCACTTTGTCTGATGGAATCCGAGCGTCCTCTCAGGGACTCAGAATCGGCACGGTTTGCAGCCTTACCAGCGACGAGGTGTAAAGCCATACTTGCAAGAGAAGCTGACGGCTTCCTCGACCCTTGCCCGGAGTAGATGCTCGAAGCTCGACTAGAGCTTTGTGTAGACCCGGCCTCGGGTGGGATGAAGAGGTCTTCCTGGATAGGCGGTCGTCGATCCCCCGTTATAGGCACTCGTATCGCAGTCTTACCACCTTCGCCATTGATGCTTGCAGGCCTGCTAGTCTTCCTACCCGTGCCAGTGCCCCAGAGATAGTCCTTCCAACCTTTTATGGTGCCCTTGTTTTCCTTGAGCGTGTTCTGTCCGCTGATCTTGGAGCTGGCCTCGGTCCCATGACCAATGCCGAGGCCTGTATATGAGGTAGCTTGCGATAGTGGGTCGCGCATTGCATCGCTCATCATGTCTGACAACCCTTCATCCTGTCCCCCTTTTGACTGATCTTGGGCTTTTAGCTCTTGCTCTACTGTGCGAAGCTTCTTCTCTAGCTCTAGGTTTGACAATCCGCACTCTAATACTATCTTTCTTAGGGCCCTCTCACGCGCATCGGCTCGCCTCCGTAGACTTGACAGCTGTAGGTCGCGTTGGGCCAAGTCTTCGGCTATCTGGCGGACAAGATTGACAGGTCCATATTTGGCTAGTAGTCGTTCGATGTGCTCGTGCTCGGCGAGGTGAAGGACGCCAGGGACTTTGCGCGCAGCCACGGGGGTGTCTTCGAAGAGGGCATTGCGCGGGGCTGTGGTGGTGTCAAGAGTAGTCAAGCTATCCACGATTGACGCGCCGTTGGGCTGGCAATTTCGTAATCGCGTTGTATCATAACGAGCCGTCTCGGTACGTGTTTCTGGGATCAGTGTTTGGTCGTGTTGAGTCTGCTGGGGGGAGAATGATGGAAACGAGGTCAGTGACTTGTCCGAGGCAGCAATAGAGGATGCGGAGCTGGAGGGCTGTGAGGTCAACTTCCGCGACCGCGACTTTGCACGGCTTGTATAACCCCTATTGCTCCTAGTAGAGGCTGATGACAGCTGCGACGTGCTCCTTTCCAGAGGTGCAGCTTGCTCGGGCTCCATATCGCATCACAAGTCAGCATTGCGGCTTTGCGCCTTTGTCGTGTAGTGGTGGAGTTGCTCGTGTGATTCAGTCTTTGGAAAGCTGCTAGCGGGGGTTCGAGAGGAGAGAAGAAGACACGGTGCAGAGAAACCAACCACGGGGTGGAGGACGAAAGGAAAGATACGAGACAGAAGGAGAGAGGCGAGACAGCTAAAGACAAGATGGTGGTCTAGAGTTTAGGGCTACATACATCTAGACTCCGTCTGTCAGGTATCTGTCTACCTATGTAGGTCTAGGTAGGTACCAAGATAACGAAGCACGTGCGTTAAGCAAGTATGATGATGTAGTCTATATGCGTGCAGGCTGCACGGTAGGTACCTAAATTAGCATGCCAGAATGTACATGCATACCTACAGCCTTAGGTAAGTGCCTACAGCGAACAGGGAGGTACCTACAAGACAGCATGTGCATGTGCTACATGCATGTGTTCATTATTCCAAAACCGTTAAATTCAAACCCCCGCCAGGCCCCCTTTTTGTGCATGTAGTGTGGTGATGAGGTACAGAGGTACTTAGAGTGAAGATTAGGTACAACGCCCCGCACTAACAACACCACTAGGTACATAAGCTGTGCGATAGCCTTCTGCTAGACAAATGAGATGAACTCAGCATCACTATTACTGTAAAATAAGTCTTTATGTTCAGTTGAGATGTGAAAACCAGAAGACCCTAATGCCAATATCAGCTGGTCTCTAGCCAGGGTTTGGTTGAAGGCTTCCAAACGGCCCATTCAGAGCTTACAAGAATTGGCACCATTGGCACCAAGACTATCTGATACTAATGCAATTAATTGTCTTAGACACAGAGCAGTCTTGAACGGAGCTAAACGTTGTCGAAAAAAATTAAAAAAATAAAACGGGATTCCTACCGTGGATGGAAGTAGTATATCATGCTGTAGCTGGAAATCGTATCCCTAAAATGCCTAAGGTACCGGCAAAAGATAGACACCAAAAACAGCCACTTGTAATTGCGGCCTTCTACTCTTTTAGGCCATGAGCATACAGCTATAGCCTCCTTCTCGGGAGCTAAAGGCTTCCAAAGGTCGCAATGGTGGGAAAGAAGAAAGTTAACTTGACCACCTGACCTCGACAAAAGGAGGGCACCAATCAAGATAGGAAAAAGAAAAGAAAATAAAAAGAAATGGGGAAAGACACCTTTTCAGAAGGGGATAACATACGTAGTATATAAAGTATGAAAATAGAAGACATTATTAAGTGGGAGCAACTAGAAGGAAGTGCCTAATCGCAAGCTCCAGATATTAATAACTAAAGGCGTATAAAGGCCAATGAAATACGCGTTGTCAACTTATTAAATATAGGCGTGATGTTACTATACTCAGGTGGGTGGATTTCCGATGTCTTACAATAAGGTAAAATGGCTTCATTATGGAATGCTCGTTTCATCCCTAGACTATCATTAGATCTGGTACTATAATTCGATGGATGAGAATCCTTATGAATAACAAAGCCTCCGCGCAACTGTTTTAGGCGCGTCTAGTAATCGTCGTAATTGTGTGAATGTGCCTAGTTACGCGTCCCTTGCCAATGTTCCAAAAAGGGGGGCAAATTATGAGGCTTGTATTGGACATAGTAATCATTGCCTCGCTATGATATACCTACCATGACAACAAAACTCCTGTGAAGCCAGCCAGGGATGAGCTCGCGATCATCATCCCTGTTCAAGGAAGGATCCCAGACAATCGACGTGTGGCGATACTAGGAAGTAGCTACATGTATTATAGCATGCATACGAGACCTACAATCGTTAGCAATGCGAAGTGGTCACAAAGCAACAGACATAGAAGTTTATCAAGCAGTCGTAAGATCTGCGATTGACTTGTTACTAGGTTTAACTAATAATATTACAGGTGTCCAGTCCAGCTTTCGCGGCCAAGATAAGGCATAGCCTGGCGCTTCAATACATCGTGGCACATACAGCAGTAACTAATGATTCCTTCTGGTCATTCCAGTCATCTAGATATTGTGNCTGCAAAAAAAAAAAAAAAAAAAGTATGGGTGAGTCATCGCCCTCACGGGGCAAACTCGTCCGCCTCATCAAGCTGTTATGCCCACTGAAAAAAAGAAAAAGAAAAAAAAAAGGACATTCGCTAGGCCGACCAATATGCTACATTACATAATAAAGGCGTTGAAACCCGATTATCTCAGCTTTGCCGCTCAGTCAAAATAGAAAAGAGAAGAAAAAGAGCAAATGCTTCGGTAGATATCAGAGAGATTTGGTAGAAGATAGAGAAGATGATGTTTCAAATCGCAAGGAAATGGTATCGTTGGCGTCTTAGGATATGGAAGATCCAAGGGAAATGAGGTCTGAGAATGAGGTTAACCAAAAAAGTGTCGAGTTCACAGTAATTTCATCGTGTGCGAAACTCGAGTCCGAGAGGTCCAGGAGAAAAAAGGGAAAAAAATAGAGTCGTTGGTCTATGCCGTCAGAAATGTTCAGCCGATTTTTGCACTCTCGCAATGCAACGAAGGGGTATCGTAATCACAAATCGTATCAATGCGTTGGCCGTTCGCCCCTCAACATGTACCGCCCATGTCGCGAGGTCCAATATCGAAAATCAACGTTTCGCGTTCGATCGTCAGGCGTTTCGTAATGGAAGAAGAAAAATAAATGTGTGTGTTTGTGGTGGTAGTAGTAGTCGGGTCTATATGCATAATCCAACCAGTCTTTTTCCTAAATAATGTTTGCAATGCTAATCCTCTCGGTATTTCGACTGCTCGGCCCAGGTGTCGGGCTGTTTTTCGCACTATCGGAGCCCGTGGCGGCGC
>JAPUUL010000043.1:0-35981 GCA_029590625.1 Lasiodiplodia mahajangana
GGTTGACCGCAACCTGCTCAGCTAGAATAGGAAAGCTGTGGAAACAAAGCCGCTTCCATCGGTAGTATAGTAAGGATGTGAGCGAATTGATTTCAGGTATGATCTTGTGCTGACATTCCTGGATGATAATGGCCATCTGGATCAGGGTGGTGGCTTCATCAGGCACAGAGAGAACTTCCCGCATGTTTTTGCTGCCCATATTGAAGGAATCCGCACATATGAGAGCTGAAAACGCGGCTCGGGACAATAGATCTTCTCTTACGCGATCCTCAGTTGCTCTTTGAGCCTTCTGCTTGAGTATATCGACCCATTCGCGGCTTATCTTTCGGGCCCTCGATAATATCTGGAGGGCAAACTTCTTGGTATGATTAGCCGATGAGAGTGTAAGCACACGGCTTGTGATAGATATGAAAGCACTCAATGCCGGAGCTGATTGCCAATTCCCGCAGACCCTTTCACAAGCATCCAGAAGCTTTCCAAGGAGAGTCATAGCGAAACGTGAATCACTAAGCATGCTGTGCATTTTCCTAAGGACATTGTTGCCGTTCGGTTTGCCTGCTCGATAGATGCACTGAAGTATGATGAGTACTGTATCTTCCTTTCCAAAATCAACCGACGGTAATGCTAGCTCTTTCAAAATGTTATGCCACCTGGTATCGCTCCCAGCAAGAATTGAGGCCATGCCCTTGTATTCTTCGAGAGAAAGATGGCGCGGGCACTCAGATTGAGTTGCGATGACTGAATTGGAGAATCGAATAGGATCGATGGTGTCGTCCAAAAACCGCTGCAACTGGCGTGAAGAAGTCGATAGCTTAAATGTGCAGGCATGTGTCAAACTATTCGTAAGCACTAGAGTTTTGACAAAACAATACTGGCCACTATCAAAGTATTTGAACGCCGCCCCATGATTAACGAAAACTTCTTCGTCGGAAGTAGTGATGATAGACTTAATATTCCTGTGAGTGTGTGAGTGAGGCTTGTCTTCAGACAAGAGCGACACTCGTTGCTTTGCATCTTCTCTAGCGAAGCTACGCAGCCCTTCAACAGAACTGGGAGTATAACGCGCCCTGGGTTCGTCTCGAGATGCATAATGGAACCCCAAAACATTAGTTAGCGTAAAAAAAGTTGCATCTCTCCACGAACTGAAACTTGGGGGGACACCGAGCTCGAACACTACTGTTTTAGCCGCGTTATAAATTTCCGGCAGAGGCCATTCGTGCACCTTGATTTGCAGAGCGTCCATTTCATTTTGCTGGTGACATTTATTACACCCGCGATCATGTCTTGTCTCATGATTGCCAGCCCGGCGATTGAACACTTGAACGTATTCGTGGTCTAGCCTGTTGTATTCTTCCATATATTCTTGGTACTCGTTGCGTTTGCCTCTCAACTCTATGTGTTTCTCCTGCGCTGCGATTTTGGCCTGCTGTTGGATGTCGTAAAAAGTCTGTTGTTGATCCTCTGACTGGTCGAAGTATTGCACTGCGAAACAATCATCGGTCCCAAATTCGAAAACGCCACCCGCTAGGAACTCGGCCTGAGAGCATCGATGATCAAGATATTGCTCAATTGACTGTAATCTCTCCATCTGGCGCCTTTGTGGAAGAATAAGCGACCGCAGCATCTCTGCCGTCAAGGGAGGATCATAGTTGTGCAATAGATCGCAAGACCGAATTGCAGACTTGTCCAAGGCAACCCACAGTTCTATTATAGTTAGAAACATGGTAGACATTGCTTCTGGATTATACTGGTATTGAGCAACAGCACGGTGATGATACGATTCTATAACCAATCGTAGCTCCCTACAGCTGCCTTCGTTACCAAGATTAGCTGACAGCCACGAATTCAAGTTCAATTCAACCCAAGATTCGAATTTCAGAAGTTTGAATATGATAGGGGTCGTGCTCGGAAAGTTATCGAAGGCTGTATCAAGTGGGGTTGTAAATTCAGGCAAGGGGCAACATTCATGGATTTCGGCCATCTGCGTATAGCCCTCCCTTTCGCCTATAGCTTCAAGGTAGCTGTCTAGTTGCTCGAGATGCAACACCGTGTCTTTAGCGGCCGGCAAGTCCTTCAGATCGGAAAAGTCGTGTCTCACTGAGTCAAGCTTTTGAATTTGAGACCATCGTGTTTCGAGACTAGCCGCAGCGCGCGATAGGACTTGGTCGACGAACCGCAAGACACCCGGGTAGCCGCAATCCGCAAGTTTGAGACGCCGACGGGCCACTTTGGCCTTTACGCTCCACATCAAGTCGGCGGAGATATCGTAGTCCGCTGCTTTCTCAAGTATGTACGCCATGAACAAAAGCATGTAGTTTTTATACGTGTTTGCTTTTACCGACTCGCTCTCTTGACGGGAAAAGAACAGCTGAAAAGAGACACGAACTAGCAGCCACAGGGCGGACCGGCGCCACGGTGACCGGGCATCCTTCCAGAGGACGTCTTGTCGCGTATTTTTCAGGATAGAGGATACTGGCACCATCCTGCCAACGGATCTCAAATACGCGGCGAATAGCTCGGTCACCATTTTCGGATGTGTGGTCTCTCTGTCTTCTTGATGCATCTCGCCCGCCTTCTGGACCTTCATTATCGTTCCAGAGGCTGGTTGCTGACTCATTTTGATCAACGTGTCTGCGACGGTGCGCAAGAAAGCGCAATCTTTGAATTCCTCTCGTGGTATTGCAACAGCACATCCTGGAAAGGTGCGCTGTAGCCTACCTGCAACACGCATTGCGTCACTATTGAGAGGTGAGAGCTCGAACAGCTCAAAATAGACATCATCACAGTTGTCTTCTACCCCCAAACTGATTAAGATCCCGGCATTCTGAGCATAAAGATACACGGGAATTGGAGCGGCTATAATGAAGTTTGAACAGTATTAGTTGCCTAATCACGTCCCAGGGAGATAAGAAAAACTGCTTACCATATTCAACTCCAGATAGCCATTTGAGAGACTCGTAGAGTGCCTTTTCAGGGCTCAATTCTCCGTATTCACAATGTACATAGTCCAGGTAACCTAGCATATGAGAGGCGAATTTGACTGCATCCAGCTCCGCAGCGTCTGCTTGATCCTTTTGTAAAATGCTTTCGAATTGGTAGAGAGCCCGAAGAGCAAGGCGAAGCAGCCAGCTCTCGTTTGCCAAGCTGTAGTCATCCTCCTGCGGTAGCTGTGGGGGAAGGAAAACATGATTGATTATGTACTCCATTGTGGACTTTTGCATTTCGCCCTCGTCGGCGCTGATATGCGAAGCCGCCGCCATAGTCAATGATATCGTTGGCAGGGTAACCTAGAGCGCGTTCAATGCTTTGACTAACGCGTATCTAAGTGCGACAGGGGGATTAAAGGGGACTATGTGATAGTAAAGGGAAAAGTTGAACGAACATCCCTACAGGCGCGAGGCGAGAGAGACAAGATATTGGGATGTATAGAAGATGTGTAGCATACATTGACATTCACCTCAAACAGAACAGCGGTACTACACCGCTACCGCAAATTATACGTATATCATCGCGTTGGTGGCTTGTCTATCGGTAGCTACAAGGTATTGACTGATATGTGGTGTGGCTGAGTGATTAGATAAACGGAGCATATAGCCCCCTGCCTTCGAACTACCTAGGTACCGTCCACTAGCAGCCACACTGTGGCATCGCTTGCTGTAGATGTATAAAAACAATGCCTGTTATAATTCAATGAAGCTTATTGAACGCGCAATTCAAAAGGCAGTCGAACAAGGCTCGTTGTATCAGTATAAATATTACTCATGTTGAAAAACCTAAGATTTCTGTTTAAACGATAGGTCGAAGGTAACATCTGTGGCGCAGTAATATGGCGCCATAGTTCGACGGCGAGCTCATTTCTACGTGCAAGAGCACAGGACTCTCAATTAAGGGTTGACCTCAGTTGATCCGTAGGCCCTTATACCATAATGAAAATCGGTATATACAGATGATATGTTGCCTAGGCAGAATCGTAGGCGTTCCGACACCGTGAAGGGCTGAGTTATGTTGATATTGTTACACCTGAAGTTATAGCCACAAATCCTGTGTTTATAGTAGATGATAGATCAAACTTCAGATCTTTAGGGTGGTTTATGCGTAGTGTCAGTGCCTCGTGGCAGTGTCTGGCGCCCTTGCATCCTCTTGGACAGACCCTAGGATTGCCTGAAAGAACGTGATACATAACACCACGAGATCAATTTGCCGCCTGACGTGTTGGCAAAACAAGCAAACACGCCATAGTGTTGTTCCCTATCATGTATATTCATCTCGCCACGTCAGCCCCTATCCCTATCTACCTTTCAAGGGCACCATATAATAATCGCCAGGAAATATCGTAAACTTCCGTATTCTCCTCATCCATCGCCATCGATCTAAATAAACTCAACAACAACAAGCTCGAGGCCTAAAGATTCTAAAATGCCCAAGTCTTGGATCCGTACCTTTTCGCGGCATCACCCTCCCGAAGGAGGAGTCCTATCATTAGGCCAACTCCTGCGCTATCCCGACCTTGGTAGCGCGCTCATTCGGCCAGGTGACATACCACCGCCATCCGAATACTGTCGCATCAAGATCAAGTCATCACATAAATTTGAAAAAGGCATCGCCGAGTGGATCCCTCACGAAAATGAGAACGTTATGCGAAACCTGTTTGATGTGAAATGGGGCCTAGGCTCGGTTAAACTCAATTGGGAGATTCGCGAGTTGGAGACCAGAGAGTTCCATTCGTGCCTTACTTATCGCTCCAGAGCCTTAAGGGCCGCAGGAGAGAATCTTTTCATGGAATCGCCAGGGGAAAAATTCATGATTACGGGCGTGAAGATCGCCAGAGGAGTTGTAGTCAGCAGCCCGATGAAAATCACCATACGAGATCGAAGCCCGAGTTTGCGTGTAGGACCAAGAGTTGAGAGGGAGGGAGTTGAATGCGGTTCGGAAACTGAACCAGTCAAGTCAATTACAATCCCCGATTTCGTGTACGCCTATCGCTTGTGCGACGGCTGTGATCACAATCCGCTCACCGACGAAAACGTTTTCGTTTTGGATAAGCGAGCTATGGAGAATGACTGGATAAGTAGTGAGACGGACTCAGAAGCAGAGGCCGATATTTGATTATTAAGACTATATACAGATCCTACTTCTGGTAATAGATCATTTATTCTTACACATATGCTCTGGATGCTCGTACTGGGCTCCGCTCCCGCTACTTGGGCTGTAACGCCTAATACCTGATTGTTTGCAATAGCATTTGACCTGTTTTGCCAAAGCATAGCAAGGTGGACATAAAGGCTGCAATAACACTTAAACCTAGTACATAACAACCAGAGGATCTGGAAAACGTGGGGTCACGCCCGCTCCCCCATAATTAAGCATAACTAAGCCAGATATTAAATTTACCACTACGCCAAAGGGTTGGCGTAACCGGTAAATTATTAGTCATTCAGATAAGGTAGGTTATAATTAGCTTATTTAAAATTGCTTTGATTTTGTACTTCCTTTTAAAATTTTTATTTCCTTTTAACTTTGACGTCAGGTTTCTTTCCACTTATGTTCCTCAGTAAAACAAAACCTCCGGCCGTAGATGGCGTTTGGTAAATGGGTATAAATAGTTGCTAGGTGGTTTGTAAAGCCGTAGTCCGTGGCTAGGAGGGCTTACTTATAGCAAGGATTCCCATTCACGCCGCAGGATACGACGATCGCTGTTTCGGCCAAACACTGCTTAATGGAGTTATTTCATTTTATAGTGTTTCTATCAAAGAATTAATCCATGGCCGCAGCTACGCGCAACATCACCAGACTCTAGAGTTGATGCAAAATAAGTCCCCGCCCAAGGCCCTTCTAGTGGCGATGTCAGAGACCGAAGGCCAAACATATCTCAACTTAGCCCACGAGGAAACGGTTATTGTTCGAGACATTTGCCAGTCCAGGGGCTGCCATCCGGCGCAGCCCACGCCGTGTACAAAAGAAATACTCGGGCATCTTGCTACTTGCGGCACGGAGAGACAAATCCCAATGACCCGTTCAAAGACCAACTGCTTCTGAAGGATTGGAAGTCCAACCGTCTCACTGTTGCCAGAATCCAGTCAATCAGCCTCTGAAAGCGATTGTAATTACCATTCCTTGCTTATCTTTCGACCTGCAGGACCGAAAACATTCCCAATACCACATCGCGGATTCCATCTTATGAGGACTTGTCAGATTGCTGGGTTTCGACATATTATTGGCACACTAAGCGGTGGACGACGCATATTGTAAGGATATAGCGTGAGACATATACAGAGCACTCAAGAGTGAAATGTCCACGAACAACGGAACTTTCACAAATCGGTCAGTATCTTTTAGTCTGCACCAAGTTATTCGAAAGAGCCGCGATGACTGGCAGAAGGGGGGAGGATAAAGACCTGTAGACACTAGTAACAACACAGATGCAAGGGTTCTAGGGAATGAAAGTCTGACGAGTAGAGATTTTGTAAAAGGTGAGATGCGAAAGCAGATACATTATAGCATTCAAGTCATGAGAACATGACATCTGCACAGAGAATTGATGGCGAGACGGAGATGCGCCGAATCAATATTCAACAGCGGATAAGAACCGGGGGGAGGCTTGCACAGACTATAATAAACGTGACCGCACAGACTGTCTTTCATCATTGAAACCTGATACTACGTGGCGCATCCCTGTTTGTCATGAACTACCATTTTCTTCCACCTATGAGGCTAATCGAAACACTTGCGGGGGATCATTCTATCCGGCCCGATTCGATCTTTTTTTTTCTTTCTGGACTCGGCAGATCTTTTCCAACGTGGATCAACGTCATTGTTCACGATTGAAGATGGGGAATGAGCGCTTGGGCGCTCGTCTACGCTGATGAATCTGTTTTGTTTTATGTATATATATCAATAGGGTATTTTTACACACAAAATAATATAGCTTCTTACCTGACCGTAGATATAGAAACCTCTGTTGTGAAGTCGTGAATACCTTTGAAGTTTTGGATTTTCCTTTCGAGATCACAGCGCACTAACCATCGCCGAATCGACGAGCCGGAGTTTTTGCCATTGACTCGGGAATTTCCCCACACGATCCATAGACCTATTCCGTATTCGCAACCCCTGTCCGTAGCCCCAGGTTTTCCCCTCATCGGACCAGGATCCCTGTCAAAGCCGAATGGATCATCACGCCTCGTGGCACGCTCGGCAGGTCCACAGTTAAACCTCAGATGCAACCAAATCTGTACTGTACGCGGCCATAGAGCAACGAGACAGCGGCGAACTTGCTTAAATAGCTGAAATGGCCCCCTCACAATTGAAGCTCATGCTGTCCTGGCGATCCGAAGAATCAAGGCCTCTCGGCAGTCAGTCATGGGTTCTTTGCATTCTTGGCAGCGTCCCCTGACGACCTTGGCCTTGTGCCTCCAGGCCGTCGGACTGATCGAAGCTTCACCACGTCCGACCCAAGATCAGCCGACGGTCAAGGTCCGCAATGGAACCCTAGGTGGAGTCTACAGCCCGGAATACCATCAAGACTATTTCCTCGGGATTCCGTTCGCCCAGCCACCCGTTGGTCAGCTGCGGTTTCGGAATCCCCAACCTCTCAACGAGACTTGGGACGATGTGAAACAAGTCACCGAGTACGCGGACGAGTGCTACGGTTATGGAAGCGATGACTGGGTCCTGGGAAACCCGGTTAGTGAAGACTGTCTGACCCTGAATGTGATCCGGCCACATGGAGTGGAGGGTTCTTTGCCCGTCGGCCTCTGGATTCACGGAGGTGGTTTCTTCGAAGGAGGAAACCAGGACCCTCGGTACAACCTGTCCTTCATTGTCGAGCAATCTGTTCTCAGCAAGCAACCTTTCATTGGCATCGGCATCAACTACCGCCTCCACGCCTTCGGTCTCCTGTATGGGGAGGAATTGGCTGCAGAGGGCTCCTCCAACATGGCCTTCCGTGACCAACGCCTCGCCATGCAGTGGGTTCAAGAGAACATCGCCGCATTCGGAGGAGATCCCACCCAAGTCACAATTTGGGGTGAGAGCGCTGGTGCTATCTCCGTCGCTAACCATCTTGTTGCTTTCGGTGGGCGCGATGACAAGCTCTTCCGGGCCGGTATCATGGAAAGCGGGTGGGCGCCTGGAAGATACCCTAATGTGAGCGATTCGGAAGGGACATACCGACGAATTACCGACGCTACGAATTGCAGTAGCCCAACGACTGGCAGTAGCCTAGACTGCCTACGTAACCTTCCAATCGACGTGCTGAGCCCGATCCTCAATAGTACTATCCAGGGCGCGTGGAGGGCGGTCAATGACGGCGATTTCATCCAGGGCCATAGTGGCACAGACATGTGGCTCAATGGGGACTTCGTCAAGGTTCCGGTTCTGGTTGGACATAACAGGGACGAAGGAACCGCCTTCTCTGTCAGAGGCGTAGACACAACCGAGGACTTCATCTCCAAAGTCTTGCTACCGACGGGCGTTGACAATGCGACTGCATCGATACTGGAAATTCTCTACCCCGACGTCCCAGCCATCGGCATCCCCCCGACGCTGAAGGGCCGCCCACCCGCGAGCGGTTTTGGACGTCAGTGGAAACGTGCTACTGCCTTTACTGGAGACTATGATGAGTATGCGCCACGCCGCATGATGCAAAAGGCATTTTCACAGCATGGCGTCGCCAACTATGGCTATGTATTCAACGTTGTCCCTGCTGGTATCCCGCCGACTACCGGCAGCACACATTTCCAAGAGGTTGCTTTCGTATTTCACAATATCCACGGTCTAGGTTACGAGAATGCCGTTGCTTCTAATCCCTTCGCGAACGTACCCGAATCTTACTTTCATGTGGCTAAAATCATGTCTCGCATGTGGGTTAGTTTTATTGCGACGCTAGATCCTAACCAATCTGGAGGTAAGTTTCAACGATGTCCATATCTTCGGAAGACAAACGTGACTGACTGTATACTTAGTGACGTCCGAAATCTGGCCTAAATATGACGCGGAGGATGGTCATATTATGATCTTCGATACCGAAGATTCCAAACTGGCTTTTTCCGTGCCGGATACAGACCGCGCAGAAGCCATCGAGTACTTGTCGTATCTCTACACAACAGTCTTTAACAAGCCATGAGCGATAATCATATGGTGGAGTTTGGTTGGCTAGCTTTGGGAAACAACTTTCAAATCGCATTGGCTAGTAGTTCAGAGAGGAACGATGGTTTCCCTAGTATATATTATACAATATCAACTGATCTAAGCTGGGGGTTGCTTCTAGGCCCTCATAAATTTAATGTATCGCAAAGCTGCTTTGTGTCACGGAGAAGCATGTCTTGGCATTCAGTACAATGTGTGTAACACTCAGCTTTACGGTAGACCAGTTCGATTCTAACATCGACTTCTCGCAACTCGGTACTTTGACACGTCGAGAATAAGTGGCTAAGAATCAAAAGCCTCAAGTAAGGCTTAAATCATAATAACACTTAATACACAAGGAGTATTTAATGCATCACAGTCATTTTGCACTTTAACCTAGCTCCCTTTCAGCAAAAATACAATGGTTATAACGCCCAGCTTCGCGTAATTCAAGTCAAGGGTCAGCTTGTCATGTGAGAATCATTTCATAGGAGGGCAGTTCATCAAACAAAGCTTGATCCCGCCTTGCTAGTGTTTTACAACATGCCACATGCCAATCCTGTAGCTCAGGCGGAAGGGCAGAGGAAAGAGACAATGTCTAGGTGAATATAGGGGTAAGTAGTAGAAGAAGGATAAGATACGCCTTGTAGGTGAGCAAGAATAACTATTTCCGAATTCGGCTGGGAGGGTAATTAMCCGGTGTGCCTGTCATGACGATCATCTTGAATTACACGAGGATACGATAGGCCAGGACGTGAAATAATGCGCAGTGGTAGGGTTGCAATGCATTCACCAAAAATCCTCCGCACCATTGCCCCCGCGCTCATTCGTCTCTTCTTGCGTTTAAAATCTGGCCCAAACTAGCCAAGAAATCCCATTTGAAGCGATCATACGCAAGAAACCCCGAAGTAGTTTTATCTAGATATCGCAGCGCGTAGCTAGTGCAACGGTTGCAAAGGGGGCTATTTCGAACCCGGTCAAATTCAGTTCCATTTCCATTTCATCATGGGTCTCCCTTTCCGGCTTCATTATTTTCTTTTCCCCCATATATCGCCTTAGTGAGCAACACTCTACGGACCTCGAGAAATCAATATAGATCAATATGCGGGATGGGAAACTTACACCCACAACCCCAGGTTGGGCCCTCACGACGGTATTTACTGCACCGACGGAATGTGTAACACCATTTATTACCGTGCCGGGAGTTGGGTGCGATGACGTTACATGCTATGCTCTTTTCATGCCCTCATTGGAAATAGATAGTGCCACAGGCGGCGCGCACATACAATGCCTACCCAGCTTCTCGACCGACTCAGATTTCAATATGAGCCCAATCTTTTCATACTCGCCTGGTATCTTCTGCCCGTCCGGTATGTCTAGAGCTAGTAGCGTACCTGGCACTGCGATTTGTTGCCCTAGGTATGTCAGCATACCCCCGTTTCAACAACTCCTTAAATGCTAATACCGGATGTCCAGCGGCTTAGACTGCACAGACGTGGGCACCAATGGCACGACAAGCTACAAGTGTACGGCTACGTTGACAACGGGAAAGTTCGGCCAAGGCGACTGGGGAGAAAACGTAGGATACTATTCTTCACTTACCGTTCTCTCGCCCGAACTCCATCAGACTATCTATGCAGAGGCCACCCCAATTGTGCTACTTCGACGGAACCTGCGCAAGCACAGCAGCCCTGTAATTTCGAGTTCAGCTACGATATCAACTATAGCATCAAGTGCAGTACGGCCGAGCCCTAGTGGTGCGTCTGATTCTCGGCCTGGATCAAATAGCGCAGTCATAGTCGGCGGCGTCCTCGGCAGCGTTGCATTCATCCTTTTCATCGTTCTGGTCCACTCCCTAGCCCGATATCGCCGCGGGCGAGTCCTAGCACGTAATAATCAGTCACATATCGGCACAGAACAAGAACAGGGGACGATTCGAATGCAACAAAACCCAAGCGATGACACTAGGGATTTTTGGAGCCTAAAGCCTGAGCCAGATCCGACGGCGACGCGCGTAGAGCTCGAGGGCACAGCTGTTGATCACCAGGGCCCGGGAATATACGTTGCTAAGCCGGAACTTGAAGGTACGGCTGGGAAGAATCGTCTATTCGGCGTCTTTGTTCGAGGGAAGGCTGAGTTGGAGGGTAACGGTCCTGGACGATAATTCCACTCACAAGACAGCACTAAAACATACACCGTCTACCTAACCACCCCAAAGGCTAACCCCGGGGATGGGGAAAAAAGTTCTTTAAATTATCAACGGGACGGAAATGTTTGAGGCGGTGTATATCAGAGGCGCTGGCTGTCTGATAGTTCCGATTTCCCCGATATGGTGTCCAGGGCGAAGTAAAGGCAACAATGAAAAAGCAACAGGGCAAGGTAGCTCGTGGAAAGATTGGGAATCTGCGGTTATTTTAATGGCGGAATGTTTATTAGTTGTCTGGTCGAAAATGAGCACAAACGGACATTATTATTGTTTCAAAACCTGTGGAATTACTAATCAGGGTTAGGGAGTGCTGGCAATAGCCCATCACATATGATGACGAACGAGGTCTTACAGCAAGGTGTATACCGGCCAAAGTCGTGGGCGTTAACCCACGCCCTTTTGTCACTAAGTAAATTATTAGACTATACTGATTTTAAGCAGCTAGTTGACATTCATATCGGTTGTTGGTATATACTTACAACAATAGGACATCAATAGATGGACACAACTGTAAAACTATAGGCATCTGTTCCAACTTAATCTCACTTTGCCTACCTCGGTTTCTTCTACTTCTTCCCCTCCTCGCCAATTGCCAACATGAAGACCCTCCTTAACTGGGAGGCATGACATCAGATGTAACCAAGCTATAGTACGAGAACATCAACCGCGCCGCCCGGCCAGCTCTGGGCGGCCGACACAATGCTCCGTTATATATGTATAGCGTCAATTTGGAGGCTACGGTTCAAAATGCTGGTGCCGGATACTGAGGCGCTTTTGTCAAGGCCTATACCGACGCAATTGACGCGCTGGCGAACAATGTGAACGCCGTGGTCGTGTCAGCTAGGGAGAAGTTACGAAGGGCGCTGCGGTGTCAACGCTGCAGGCTAAAGTCATTTTCATGAAATAGGCTAATAGATTGATCGAGCGCAGCGCCTAAAGGATTACATTAGGAAGTACGAATCTAGGGTTTGATTGAGTAATAAGAGATGGCGTCCAGATGTACGCCGGCCCCCTTCTCCTGAAGTTCTACAGTTACATCACAAATGATATCAGATCATCGGACATAATACTATGTTACTGATGGCTTATAGGATTATGTCTGTGTATTATGTAAGAATCTGGAGCGTCTAAAAGTCGGCATGAAATTTCCGCAACAGCGCACCCCCCTTAACACGAACTGTATGTCTAGAACCTCTCGTGCTTGCTTTCAAACGCACGCTATGTAATCTACATTGGGATCTTGAACCCGCCGGGGACATTGTAGGTAAAGATACCGTCGGGGTCTACTTTTCTTTTGACCCTCTGGAGCCGCCCTAAAGTTTCCTCCCCGTAGCCATGCATAGGGTCTTGCCAGGGTGCCGCGTAGGGGAGATAAACATATGAATCAAAGGCATTCAACTTGCGTGCCTCCTTTTCTATGTCTGCCATAAGCGATTGAGTCAGGTTGTTAATTCTCTCATCGTGTACCTCGTCCTGCCATGTGGCTGACACAAGTGCGATTAGAAGTGGTTCCGTTCTGTTCGATAGCCCCAAGGCATTCGACCCGGGGGGAGCCCGCTTGTACACGGCCTGTGGAAGTGGCTCAAGGACAACGGACCAGACGATACCCGGGATGTCTTGAATCGCTTCTACAGTCTTATTGAAACAAATGTATATTGCTTCAAGCATTTCGACTGAGGATACTAAAGTCTGGGAAGCATAGAGCTCACTATTTCTCGAGTTAGAACACTAGCAACATCTCCAAAGAAGCTTCATTGCTACTAACTGCAACCCGTCTGGCTGGAAGGTACCCATCTCGACTGCGATACTAGTCATATTGGTGATGCGCATACTGTTCAAGTATGAGGGTAAAGCTGTTAGAGGTTGTAGTACAGGCGGATTCGCCTCGTTTTTGGTGTACGTGATATCGTTGGCAATGGCCACCATTCCTTGAGAGAACCCAAAGGCCGTGATTAGTGATGCATACTCATCGTACCCGTCGGGCGAATTGAGGTCCGCGAAAGTCTTGAGTACACTGTCAAGGGTCGATATAGGATTGTAGATCTGACCACCCCACAACAACCCTTGATCAAATGTCTGTAAGTCGACTCGAGTGACGATGCCGAAGTTGTTAGAGCCTCCTCTCAGGGCAAAGAGTAGGTCAGGGTCGCTCTCAGCATCGACGATTGAGCCATCTGCTAGGACAACTTGATAATTGGATACAGTGTCACAGGCAAAGCCATACCGAGGCGAAAAGTGAGATATGCCCCCTCCTGTAGTCAACCCACCCACTCCAACTAGGCCGTTTCGGCCGCCGACGGCACTAAGGTTGAAGGGGTCGAGCTTTGCGTATACGTCTTGCCATCGAGCACCAACCCCTATCGAGACGGTAGACTTGTCAAGGCTCACCTCAATAGAGTTAAGCCCGCTCAAGTCTATAGTGACACCGCCTTCAATGCTTGCTGCGCCCGCGAAGCTAGTATGGCCGCCAGACCTCACAGCGAATTGGCAAGGTCCCCTAAGCGCAGTGTCGAGGAAAGGCAATGCCTCTGAAGCGGTCAGCGCCCGTAGCGCAGTCGATACGTCATCTGCCGTTCTCGGACTGAAGACACATGCAGGATGTACTGAGGCTGCTTGTGAAGACCAATAAGATGATAGCGAATCGTTATACGGTACACTGCCTGGGAGAGACACCTTCTCACCAAACAAAGCGAGCAGGGCGGCGCACTGCTCAAACTTCATCAGTATAGTGTACTTCTGCATGAATGCTGCCAAGAATATCACCCACACAGAGGCCACCTAGACTCGACGGATGCGTCATGTTGCCGTCGATATTCAACTGGTGCATTTTTTGGATCCAAAAGCAGGCTACAAGCGTCGTTGAGAGGGAAAGGAAGAATAAGGCGCAGGCTAGAAAGTCAAATCCACATCCCGTCATATCTCTCGTCTATTCTTGTGTAACCAGTACGTGCCGAGCCGCGTTTGGGCCAGTGAAATTGACGGATCAAAAAGGTACTTCATTGTGAGTTGTAACCCTCAGGTGGCGGCGCAGACCGACGGTACTTGCGGTGTTTGAAAAAGATACTTCATTGCATACTTACATTTGGAGAATCCTGCAGGTGGGCCACATGTAACGCGCACTCGAATGCGATAGGATGTCGCTTCATGCATGGCGCCTCTTATACCCGCTGACTTTATCACGGGCTACTACACACCGGCATACTACAGCAATAAAGTCGCCTCATCGTGCTGCAGGCTCTACACAAGGTGTATTACACAGATTATGTGATTTCCCAATGACAGTTTTGTTGACGCGTCTGGTGTTGGTTATTGCAGATTGATCGACATTGTCTCGCATGTGTCATGGACACCTAAAGGATACACGAACATAAGGATATCGTGATAGGTTCGCATTAATAAGATGGTAGGTGTAAGAACGTTGCATTCATAATTCTCGCCTTCGTGAAAGGGGCGGGAAGAGCATTTTATATACATGAACAGGGCCTGTGTGTTCCTTTCGTGCCCCTGAGCCGTCAAGGGTACGGTAGGTACATGATGCGACTTCTCGGCCACCTACACTTTCAACACGCGTCTTGGTATCAAGTGGCATGAATAGATCATCAGACCTTATTTCAAATACTTTCAATCATTTATTTGGGTTTTTACATATGTCCGTTTTGAAACACATCAATGTTTAGACATGTTTAAAGGCCATCATTGTGTTATTTTTCGGGATCGTTGTTGAACGCCAAGTAAAAAGTCGAGGCGAGGCTTCGTCAATAAGCTTGCACTCGTATTGCATGATGATTTGGCTTATTATGACCTTCATCACGGCTGTAGCATAGAATCTGCCAGGGCTTGTTACCGTGTCAGTCAAAATTTTAATAAGCGCGTGAGACGAACCACGGAGCACAAAACCTACCAAGTCATTCTACCAGTTCCCCAAACGTGCCAAGTGTCCCCCACATCTGTGAGTTGGGTAGGATTTTGGCTTGGAAAAGACAGAGGAATCGCCGCTTTATGCATTGTGGCTGCATCGGCAAATCGGAACCCATGAAATGATGTTGGGTCGGGATAGTACTCGGCTTTCTGCATGATGGCACGGGCGGGAGTGCAGGCCCAGTCACCAATGCCAAGCCTGGTGCCGTCTGAAAAAGTGAACGGTTGAAGGACACCTCGACGCGTACTTTCTGTCACGCGTTTAATTGGTCAGCGATCGCTCTTACATCTAGAAAATGGCCGCGAAACATTGGTATGGTTGACGTACGGGCTTCGATCGGTGTCAATCGAGCGGACTCCTTTATGAAGCTATCGAGAAGAGGAAGACCCACGCCAGTCTGTTCAAACTGCACGTAATGTTCCGAGAGTTCCCGGCGCAGCGGCTGGGCATATTCAGGATGTAGGCAGAGGTCATGGAGAGCAAATGTGATTGTCTGGAAGAGGTAGATTTGTTAGAGGCAGTCGCCGTGCAGAATTGCAATTGAATGAGGCGAAAGGAGGAGGTAATCTAAGAGACCTCACCGTAGACATGGCATGAACGGATCCGAACCAAATCGCGATAAGTTCATGGACTATGCGTTTCGCTGACCACGGATTCTTCCTAGGTGATGTTTCCATAATCCACTGGATGCAGTCGGCCTATTGCAGCTTATTAGACAAACCGCAACTGTGGGGAAATCTCGGATCTTCTGTAAGTACATGATGGGGGACCGGCTGGCCCAACGCTTTTTGATCCCTTTCTAAGCACCGCTGCTCTGCTATTGGAAGCAGCACGTCAAAGATCGTCGCCTGTGCCCGTAGCCGACGAGCGATGATTCGTCCTACTAATCTAAGGTGTAACGGTCAGAATATCTCTACTAGTTTTGGAAATATTGGGAGCCATGGAGGACCTACGGTGCTACAACCTTGGGGGCCAGCCTTACTATCTCTGCGCAGATTAATGTTTGCTCGACGTGTTCTAGAGCTGAGACTAAAAAGTCCTCGTTTCTCGCTACCAATAGACTGAAGTTAGTCATGCGGTGCGAGGGTGCTCATACTACGTGGCGCTTACCTAAGTCTCTACCNAAAAAAAGAAAAAGCATTCGAAAGCACAACTAGCTTTAGGATAGCAGGATATACTGCCAGCTGGACTGTTTCTGTAATATGCCGTTAGCACTAAACTAAACCCATTAGATATACGTAGGTCCTCTCACTGTTCTGAGTTGGCTGCTGATCCATTATGCGCGATAGGCGACCTCTGACAACAGGGCCAAGGTCTGGTAAGATATTAGGCAAGTTGTTGGTCAATAAAGTTCTAAGAACCCGAACAAATCCAACGCCCTCTGTTCCGCGTTCGTCGAACCAATTGAATCCATGCATTGTGTACCAGGGCTGCAACATCTTCGCGTGTACAGTTAGACATTATGGGAAGCTGGCTTGGCCGAGTATGATCACTAACCTGTTTCGTGGCACTGTTGAGCGAAAGCACAGAATCTGGGGCGTTGTCTAGCTCATTAAGGTGGTTTGGCGACGATACGAAAACATAACGACTATCGGGGGCCATGACTTCAAAAGGCTGCCCGTCTGCCTGAACTCAAATTAGATTATGATTATTAGGGAACGCCATGCGAGCAAAAAAACACTCAGAACGAACAAGGTTAAATTTCTCTTGGATAATATCTATTCCCCTGAAAAGATAGGCCCAAGCCTGAATTCTCTGTGAGAGATGGGAAACTTCCTTGTACTAAACGAGATGAGGTTAGAAGCAATGCCATCCGCAGCTAGCTCAACGAGAGTTCGGTGTGAGTAGGGGGCCGGTTACCAGTCGATTTCTCTGAAGATACCCAAATATCAAAAGGACCACGCCAAAGCTCAAGTGAGTCATGCTGTTAGCTACTATCGGCATTTTAAAAACGTGGGGGCTCAACTCGTGCTTAGTAGGACTTCCACTGGGAATAGCGTGTGGTTAGAGAACGATGGAAAGTAATGTGCATATCAAAGCAGAATTTCATTCAATGCAATCAAGTAGCTGCAGGTGAGATTTATATCAAGAATAGATCTTTCTAAAGGTGTTTGCCCAGGTGATCGCAAAGACTACACTAAGTTAGTAGCATGTTCCCATTGGATAAGAGCTGAGAAAGGTGACCTACCTATCGAACCTACTAGTTTTCAGCGGAGGATAGGACTCTTACACATATACATAGCTTTGACATGCATGAGAGATGGGGCTAATTACAGTTGAACCAACAGCTTAATCCTCGTTCTGGACTGTCTCTGAGTTCTTTGTTTTCTGATATTGCTTTATCAAGCAAGGTGTCTATAAAATCTGGCTAGACTATGGCTGCTTATTTTGCCTAACGGTCGAGTTGCATGTGTTGGTAACAATTTGCGGAGGCTGCTCATGCATGGTGGTAATGAATCGGTCCGGGATTTAGGGCGAATAGGAATGTAGTACTTACCTCTGCCCATTGTGGTGATATGGGGCGTACACTCATTGGCTGAAGTAGGACACATTTAATAGAGATTTGGTAATGGAGGGGCATGGCCTAGACGGATCTCGCAAGTAAATGTAATATACAGCCTCATCGCCGCAAAGTTTAATTTAGTAATTACGCAATGGGGACCTCCTTATCGTATTAGGAAGTTCGTCCGATGGACCTTCAATAGTCATGTTAGTTGACCATAGTAGCGCCTACAAAACTCCAATCAGGTTACTCAATTGGACGAGCGGCTACCTACGAGTGTGGGTAGTCGAACTGTTGCCGAGGCGCTGCCTTCCCAAGTAGTAGGTAACAGAAATAGGGTTCTTCCAGCTGATCGATGAATGGTTAGGTACGTGTAATGTCCCCGAAAAAGCTATTCTTGTTCTTCTGGCTGAGGTGATCATCTTGTTTACAATAGAAACTACAACTCCCACCAACCCCGATAATCTCATTAATTTTTTATTGCTGATATGTCTTTTCAGACCCTATCCCTCGTTCTTGCCGTCGTCCTCTGCCTCCTATACTTCATACAGCACAAGTATAACCGGTCCCATAAAGATAATGAAACACAACTCTGGACGGTATTACCGGTCGTGGGGGTTGACAAACAATGGCTTGCCTGGCCGTTAGCCACTCTTAAGTCGGTGTTCCAAATGTCTAAGTGGGCTTCAGAGGGCTACGTTCGAGTATACAACCCAGATTAGTACTCAGTGACACGAAACCTCCTAGCTAACGACAATACATCTCTATTAATAGTACTCGAAACTCAACCTCCCTTTTGTTGTGCCCAGCCTCGACCGAGGGCCCCTAGTGGTTATCCCTCCACAACAGATGAGGCGCGTTTATAGTCTCCCAGAGAGCATGCTTGATATGCATCAGACGGAAGATGAGGCTATACAACTACGCTGGACATTCCCCGATCGATACATTCGGGACGAGCGCCTCGAGATTAACGTTATTCAGAAGCAGCTGACGCGCAACCTCCCTAATTTGACGCCACGGATTGCGGCTGAATTGGGTCTCGGCTTCAAACGTGCTTGGGGCGATGTTGGAGCCGGGTGGACTAGAGTTAAACTCTGGGACTCATGCATGGATATCATTTCCAGCGCCGCAAACAGCGCGTTTTGCGGGGACATGCTCTGTTCGTGAAATCTCTTACGCTTTCTCCATCTCCACAAGCTAGGGCCATTCCCGATTGATTCATCGAGACTAATTTCATTTTCTTATCTGGATAGGTCGCGACCTCGTCTTCCTCAAACGCATGAAGCATCACACTATGGCTATGTTTGCCGGAGCTCTCATCATCAGTTGCGTCCCAGGCTCATTGAAGCCTTTTTGCGGGATACTCGTGTCTTGGACTTGCCAGCTTCTCTCTCACAGAGCCATGCAGAGATGCATGCCGTTCATACTGGACAGGCTGAGTCATATGAAAAGACGGATGTCAGATCCAAGTTATGCTTGGGTACCACCTGTAGGTGATGTCATGGTCAAACCCATCAATAAGTTACTAACCTAATGTTGGCAGGATGATGGCCTACAATGGATTATCGAGGAATGTTACTCTAGTTCAAACCCAGAACAACTAGACCCAAACCGGGTGTGGCAACGGCTGCTTATCATGAATGATGTCTCCCTGTTGACCACCAGTTTTACCGTCCAAAATTTCATCTTAGATCTTTTTACAACCGACCCATCGGCCGGATACGTAGAGATCCTACGGAAGGAGTGTGCCGAAGCACTCGCACTATCGAGCGGCCAATGGGATGCGAAGTCCGTTGGCAGACTTCGACTAGTAGACTCAGCCCTACGAGAGTCCATGAGAGTATCACCGGTGGGCCCCTTCATGTTGCCTAGAACGGTAAATGACCCCTCTTTTCATATTCATCAGTTTCTCTCATCAAGTCAACGGACTTCAGTATACACGTGTTAAAGCTCAATTGTATTGAGTCATCGTAAGGCCAGTTCTAAGCTGACATGCGGGCTTGCGATTGAATAGGTCATGGATCCGGGAGGTATCAAGCTGGATGGGTGTGACACCCCTGCCCCCCCGGGCACAGTTTTTGTGCTACCCGTCGAGAACATGCACTTTGATGAACGGGTTTACAGTAATGCACGCTGTTATAACCCATTCCGCTTCGCCCATCCGGAGAAACACGTGGACGACAAGAACACTGCTGCCAAACAAAAGCTCGCTGTGACATTAGACGAAAGTTTCTTCGCTTTTGGGACAGGTCGACATGCATGCCCAGGACGCTTCTTTGCTATTGTCGAGATAAAGATCTTCATTGCAAATATGTTACTAAACTACGAGGTGGAATACTTAGATGCCAAGCCTCCGCCACGCCGTGTGCTTTGGATGAAATACCCATCAAGTGCCGTGATACGAGTTCGGCGAAGAACATAGAATTTGACTGGATGTGCCGACAGCGGGCTCTCCAGAGGCGCAAGGCAATGGCCTACAATGGTTTATATAGCAGTAGCGGTAATAATGATATTTATTCACTGCGAGGTTACTATGTGTCAGGTTTATGATTATTTGACATTGCTAAACTCCAATATTTCATGTAGGTAATCCAGCGCACTCGGCATCAAACCCAGCAAGCCACCTAAGCCACCCGAACCACCGGAACTCATTAATCGTAAGTAGGTTAGGGGTTGTGGTCCTAATAGACCTCCTCTGTGTGGGCTAGTAGAACAACAACTGACAGATCGAAAAATATACATCAAATTTTATTTACCCGACGTCCTTTCAATAAAAAGAATTGATAAATATTACTGGACAGAGCAATAAAAAGCAATAGACATATGTAGATGAGTTGTTACGTGGGAGTCATCTGCGATCAGAATCCCGGTACCTTGGCGTCGAATTAAGCACACAATGGCTACGGCGGGTCCTGCACGTTTATTCAATTATTTTATAGGGTATCCCATGTATTTAGACTGCCTGATTAGATCTCCCGGGCTGCATGAAGGGTGGGTGGTACAAGCTATCATCAGTCGCCCCTAAATATTTACGAACCGACTCGCAGCTGAATCACGAATTAGGAATTAGGCCAAGTCGCCGACCGCACAGCCTGCCTACCACCTTTGCCCGCGTGAGGGACCATCATTTTTGGGGGCGAGGGAATTTGGAGACATACCTCGCAATCAACACCAATGACACTCTGGAAGATGTTGTGGGGATCTGCATACTATCTATTTCTTTTACACCAAGCTACTGTGTCGCTACCCACAACGACTGTTGTAACAATGTAGGTACTGTGCTAATCTTTATGCAACATTATAACAGGAAGCGGCTTATTTGATGGTGCATCCCCCTATGCTACTTGGAATACTTATGAATACCTTATATAGCTTGAGTCGCCTATTGTATTAGCCATCTATTCTGTTCGCTCCCCGCCGCTATCCCATTCCTTTTGTCTTTTCCGTCTTCTTGGTTTGTACATTCCACAGCGGGTTCGTCCGCCATGGCCACGGACTCTGAGCCTAGCAGTTTGGATTCAACCGCGAATGCCGCGGCCCCTGAGCCACCTCGACCAAGGATCCCGGCTCTTGCCGTTCAAGTTCGTTTTTGGGGTATCTTCTGCGCGCTATGTCTACTTGCCTTCATCTCAGCCCTCGATGTCGCGGTCATTACCACCGCATTGCCCACAGTTACAGCAGAGGTCGGCGGGGCTACGCAATATGTGTGGATAGCCAACTCTTTCGCGTCGCCTCAAGCGTCCTACAGCCTCTTTTCGGCCAACTTGCCGATGCGGTGGGGCGCCGGTGGCCGATAGTAGTCTCAACAGCGCTATTTGCCATCGGTAGCGGCATAGCCGGCGGTGCCCGCAACTCCGCTATGCTGATCGCCGGCCGTACGGTTCAAGGGGCAGGGGCCGGGGGCATCTACGTCTTACTTGATATCGTCTGTTGTGATCTCGTCCCTATGCGGGAGCGCGGCAAGTACTTGGGATTACTCTTTTCCTGGTCTGGAGTAGCGGCCGCTCTGGGCCCCCCAGTCGGCGGTGCTCTTGCTCAGAGCAACTGGCGATGGATCTTCTATCTCAACATCCCTATATGCGGTGTAGCAGTCGTCGTACTGTTGTTGTTCATGCACGTTGGCACTGGTCCTGCATCTACGCACAATCGAAGTACGAATACAGACGAAGAAACCAAGGCCACACACACAGGTCAGGCCCAGGTCTTTTCCAGATTGAGCCGGCTGGACTATCTGGGAAGTTTGATTTTCATTCCCAGTCTGGTATCACTCTTGATTGGCCTAGTTATGGGTGGTAGTGATCGAGATCATCCGTGGTCCTCATGGCGCATTATTGTTCCAATCATACTCGGCGGAGTCGGTTGGATAGTCTTTCACGTTCAGCAGTTCTTTACGGAAAAACCCAGTGTACCGCCTCGCTTATTCAGCAATCGCACCTCAGCTGTAGGCTTCGTATTATCATTCACTTCATCCTTCGTCGTCCAGGCGATCTCGTACTTCTTTGCAGTCTATCTTCAGGCCGTAAAAGGCACGACGGTTCTGGAATCGGGAACCTTTTTCTTACCATTTGCTATCGGGCTCCTGGCGACAGCCGTAGTTTCGGGTATTCTTCTAAGCCACTTTGGGGCATATCGGCCTTTGCACGCCGTGTCCTTTGCACTATCAGCACTAGGATTTGGGTTGCTGGCAGGTCTTCTTGATGCCGACACGTCTAAAGCTGTCTGGGTTATCCTTGAATTAATTACCGCTGCGGGACTTGGACTCATCATGTCGGTATTACTTCCGGCAATCATGGCTGGTTTACCTGAAAGCGATGTCGCCTCTTCCTCCGCTACATACAGTTTCATCCGTACCTTCGGCTACATTTGGGGTGTTACCATACCGGGAATCATATTCAACGCTGTGTTTGATTCTAATATCGACCACATATCTGACCCATCGTTACGAGAACAACTACGCGGAGGAGCCGCGTATGCTTTTGCGAGCAGAGCGCATAGTCTGAAGTCATCGATTGAGGCTTCAGTATGGAGCCAGGTTACGGACGTGTATACATGGAGCCTTCGCGCTATTTGGTGGGTGTGCTTCGGCATTAGCGTTTTCAGTTTTTTAATCGTCGGCATTGAAAAGAACTTGGAACTTCGGACTGATCTAGACACCGATTACGGTCTTCAGAAAGACGGTAACAAGCCACAGGGCATTGAAGAAGCTGAGAAGGCTCGTAGAAACGAACAATTATAGTATGGCGTCCGGTCTTATTTGGTAGATCTGTTTACTCGGGGAAACTTGGCTGAAAGTCTTCGGCGGAACTGCGCAAGGAATGTGGTTATACCAGTAGTGGCTTCCCTATATGTATTCTAAGATGTTTAGTCCACTTGAGTACTAATGGTCTATAGTTCTTAACATTCGTTAGTTTTCTGTTTATATTCTTCGAGTCCCTTCATGATCTTATGACGTCCGTGTTCAATACGCCGACGTCCAATCTGCACAATACGGGACATGTTTCATTCAAATGGACAGTCTCACTTCACTTAATGTATCAAAACCGTGAGAAGGCCTCTTGAAAGGTTTATCTAGACCTTCGGGGTTGCGGGACCTAAAGCCCCTATGCTCCACCAGTATCTCTTTACTTCCTATTGCTTCCTATTGCTTCCTATTGCTTTCTGGGATGATCCTGGTGTAACTGAAGGAACCCCAATGAGACTTGCAGTGTGATAATGTCAGCGGCGACGCCGTCAGGCTGTATCTGAACACATCACCCCTCCGGTGACACGCTTGTGCCAACCGTCCAACATCGTGTGGTGGTTTAGGAGGATATTTGTAGTCACACAGCCTACCTCGGGAGACCAGGAAGTCACTGATGCGTACGATTATTGATTCCGCAAATGGAAATACCTCCGAGTTGATGAGACCATACGGAGTGCCTCAGTGCTCCAATCTGACATGGTGCTCTACAAGCAACCGCACACCACACTAGTCGAACGTAGAAGCATGGAGCAGGCTAGAGCTGTCAGAACATACCTAGTTGCATATGGATGGTAGGTACATCGGGATTTGGGATAGGTACTTAGCGCCAAGATGAACTTGAGGTCATTCATGCATGTAACCATGCAGTAATTAGTTGATGTGTGTGCTTAGCTGATGCATGTTACCGTTACCATCCGTCAGGCCCTGCATTGGCGACGAATGGATAGGGTGGCGAATTGCGGCATACATCAACTCTAGTCAGATAACAGTGCCTAGAGAAGATCACCATATTCAGTTGGTGAAAGTAAGTAGAGCCTCATATCTTAACAATTCTCAAGTCTACTGTTAGTATCATTGACCGAAGTTAGGAATGGGATTGAGTTTCCGTCTTCCGCCTATTTCCCATCTTGGATCCGCTCGAACTTTTAGCAATTCTTTTGCCTTTTCAACCTGGAATAAACTTTGAAGATTTCACTTACTTCATCCTACAAACATAACGAAACATACAGCAAGATGGTTAACCCATCTTTGCCCGACGTTGACAGTTTAGACCCGGCTCTTCTCGACCAAATTCCGGCTATGAAGCCGCCGGATGGTCTTTCTTCCAATTTCGTCAACCCACCCTCGATTTCATATGTCGTTCTTATCACCGTCGGCATCACTTTACCACTGATGCTTGCCTTTCTGGTGCTCCGTATATACACGCGCATCAAGATTGCTCGTGAATATAGTCCAGATGACTGTGAGTAAACAAGTATTGACGAGATAGAAGAACCTATGTTCTGACCCATTTTCCTTAATATCAGACCTTTGCATAGCAGGAGCTGTGAGGCCCATTCTAGACCATGTTGCTGAAGTTTGACTCACTTTGACATACGCTAGGTCTGTGCGGTTATATATACAGCCCTCATATTTGCAAGTGAGTTGAGTTTTGAAATTTATTCTATGAATATGAGCCCTACTAAGATATCTATAGTGTTGGATGTTCCTGGAGGGGGGCCGGCTGGCCGCCATGTTTGGGACATCCCAATTAGTCACATAACCCCAAACTATCTAAAGGCAATGATGATTTCGCTTCCTCATTAGTTCTTGGCCAAGCTAACAACATGTAAAGGAATCGGTTGCACTTTCAAGTTTGTTTGCAGCCGGGGCAGTGTTGGTGAAAACTACGCTCTTAGCATTCTACCTTCGACTATTCCGACCCATCCTAAGGGCAAAGATCATGGCATGGGCTGGGATAGTAGCCATAACTCTTTTCTATGGGTCCTATGTCATTGCCTACTTAGTCCTCTGTGTTCCGGGCTTATCTACCTTACCACAATGTGCGAAATTTACCGGCCAAATATCTCTTGCCCATGGGATATTTAGTACGATTACAGACTTTTATATTCTTTACATTCCTTTACAAATGATCCCGACTCTACAACTATCGAAAAAAAGAAAATTGAGTGTCAGTACTGTCTTTGCTACGGGATTGTTGTGAGTAATTATCGTCCCCTGTTTGAGCTGAATCTAAACGGATGGAGATGTGGTACTGACACGCAAAGGGCATGTGCCGCTTCTATTAGTGGTGTCGTCTTCCGGGTTCAAATGTCACAGTCTACAGATTTTACATGGCTGTCGGTCCCTGTTTACGCAACTGTGTAAGATATCCTGCTTTAATGAGCGATTAAAGTCCTAGAACTAAATAAATCATCATGTACAGGGTAGCAGAACTCAATATTGGCACCATCTGCAGTTGCATGCCTGTCGTTTTTGTACTTTTCAAGAATTTTTCAAAGGCTGTCGGGACCAAGTGGACTTCACTATTCCGTTCACAGGGAACGGACAGCAAGGGGAAAACTTACAAACTTGAAGAGCTTGCATCACTACCGAGGAATGGGGCAGAAGATGGAAGTTTGCCTCCTGCACCATACCCAACCTTGACGGGCGTGAAGACCTTTGTTCATCAGGTTCAGTATACAACCCCGCACAGCAATGCGAACCCGTTCAGGTCGACCAATCCATACAGCGAGATTCAAGACGATGATTCGGATAACGTCCGTATGGAAAATCTTCGGCTATACGAAGTGGAGATCACTGCGAACAACAATTGCGACCATGGCTCAAGTATTAGCACAGAGGAGTTGAGGCCCAGATATTGAACTGTTACATCCATACTGGTCAGACAGCTGGCTGATACGGATGCTGTTTAATCACCGAACCAAGGGATCATCAATTGAGGATTGGAGAAATGGGGTGACAGATTGATACCTTAGGGCTGGGTAGAAGTAAGGTAGAGAGCAGCAAAGGGTGATGGATTAATCAGCAATAGATCGGAGATAACCTAGTCATCCGGCTCCTGAACACTAAGTAATTCTGTCTATTGCCTATAGGTGTGTAGATGTAATCTATCTCTTATGGCAAAGATAAATAAGCCTTTTTGCTCTATAGCGCAAACATAATGTAAAGGGGTATAGTTTTAAATACTACAAGCTTTAGTCTTAAAGACTTTTATACTAACACTTCAACATTTATATGCAAAGTATGATCAGCACGAGTATTAATGCCTTTAGTTTAAGAGGTTGGTTGCTAGTCTTGCAAGCGTTGCTTTTTCTATCATAAACAGTTTCTTTTAGCTTAACAATAATTAGACGCTGTCTTTCATTACATCACTTTAAAGACCATAATTTCAAGAATAAAGGAGTTAAAATATTTCACCCTACCTAGCTTCCCACATTAGAAACAAAGGCCATCGAAATCAAATTGTTACGTACCAGAACTGCAACTCTATACCACAACACTACCAAAAGTAGAATGTTGTTAAGGCGGGACCCTGGCCGTTTGTAGTCGCTTATATAGGGGCCGTTACATAAACATTTATTCAAAATAATTATTCAGTGATGCAGATCAGACATTGATGTCGTTAAATCGGTCTGTTATTCATATCCTAGCTAATTACCTAATTATCTAAGCTTGCCCGACTGCGAGCTTCAACCGAAACTTTAATCGAATTGGATGGCGTCCCAGCGTACTCGCCTCAAGTGTCGTGACGGATCTTTCACCACATTTCGCGAGTGTAGCCAGCGGCGGTTATCAAGCATTAAAACTGATTGCTTGGGCAAATCCTTTGCAGTTAAATGCATCGTAGTTTGGGGGTCGGTGGCAGCGGCTGGCAGAGCTTGCAGAAGCTCCTGAAATGCGTTGGCCGCGTTCTCACTCAGGGGTTTAATGATATCATCCCTAAACCGTATGATTTGCTTGCCTTCTGAATCGCTTGACAGCACACTCGTAATAATAGGTTTTGCATTCGCATCCTTGATAAACTCAGGAGGTGTAACGATTCGGTACTCGTCGCCTTTAAGTGCCTCTCGGGCCGCGGGAGAGAGACGCTCGATTAGCTTTCCCACATTCATTATGGAGAGTGTTCCGCCACCGAATTGGTCATGCTGAAGCACATGAAGAGCGAAGTACCGCGGCGTTGGGTTCTCGTAGCTACAGTCAGTGTGCCACGGAAATTGGCTCATCGTTTCGGAACGCGCTTGGTGGTTTGCAGTCTGGAAATTCGTGCTACTCGGTCGGACATCCCAAAACCAACCACGACTAGCGCTATGACTGATAGGCAGCTTGTGGCCGTGGCGCGAATGAAGGCTGCGGATTATTTGCTCAAGGTACCGGCTCTCCTTGTCCGGGAAACCAAGCGTGACTTTGAGTATCCCACTCTTTCTGAGGTGTTCAGAGACGTCGAGAGTGTGCTGAGATTGCGTGGAACTAGCGAGGGTTGGCGCTCTTAAATGGGGAACTGGTCCCAAGGACTTTCTAGGAGCGTGATAAGCCCTAAGGAATAATTGTTGACGAGGTGAAGTTAGAGAACGACCACTCAGCCCCTGGCCTAATGCCCTAAGGCTAGACTTAGCCTTCTCGGCATAGCTGGAAATAGGCGACATTATGATGAGCAGTGTGAGGATGATCTGTTTTTGTGGTGCATAGTATGATCATCACGTTGTTATTTGCGCTGTAGCTCGGCTCGATGTAGCGTGCTTGTGCTATCGAACTGGAGATCGTTAGAGTACCTATTTATAGTGCTACCGGCATAGGTATATACAACATCTCTGTTATGAACTAATACGTATGTTCAATTATAAGGCAATAGACTTTTAAAACATATAGGGTGTATGGCAGCAACCCTTATGTTCTATAAGAGAGGTGTAACGATGTTTTCTGTCTATGTTGCCTTGTGCGTGGCCAGAATCATACAGACAACCCGAACTCATGCCACACTAGGCGCTTGAACTACCCCTCGCCTTTTCAATACAAGTATGTATCTATTATAGGTGCTTGAAGTTACCCGACGCTCCTGAATGGTGGGTACCTTTTCACGCGCTTTATCTATCGCACTTGGCCTCGAAAATTTGTAATCGCAGACTTGAACAGGTATGGTAGATCTAAGCAACGAGGGCAACAGATTCGCCTGAACTCCCAACCTTTCAAGGTGTGCTAGGCAAAGTGTGAGAAATTCTTCGAATTGCCACAAAGTTTCCCAAAAGGGCACGAGGACTACAACGAAGAGACCTAATGTATACAGATAATAGCCCTGGCCCAGGAGTGAAGGTCATGAAGAATCCTCGAGCGACGACAAATATCATGTTCCGGAAGTAATAATAAACTGCAGACTCACCTCTCCCGGTTGAAACTTTGAGCTCTGATGCACGCAAAACCCTACACAAAGTTAAGAACACAAGTTCAAGACAAATCTTAGTCATACCAACATACGTTCATTCACGGGATCCTCCGTAGCAGTTGGTATGGTATTTTGGGGTGATCGTAATGGCCGAGGGTCATGAGACGCAGGGTAGTGCTCGCCAATTGGATACTGATCAGCGTCGATACCCTGCTCAGCTCTTGACGAGATCCCAACATGAGTAGAGCATGAGGGTCCGCCATGTGAAGCCACATCGGGGTCACTATTATTTTCCCCTTTGAAAGCAAAATTCTCTTGGTATTCTACTTGGATTATGTTAGCGATGAAGGTATAACGCCGGCGTTTGGGCTTACCTTCCTCAGTGCGTGTGTCCCCCCCTACTTCAGAGTCCCGGATTGTACTAAAAGCCGTCGTTGGATTGGTGGCTGGTCTATGAGAGGGGTCTGCTTCTGGATTGAAATTCCATGTGAAAAGAGAGTTAAGGCGAGAACTGATGTTGATTATAGGATTATCATGGCTCAGAAATTCGTGCGTAGTGAGGTAACGGGTCAAGAAGTCCCATTGGATTTGGGATTAGCGATAGACTTAATTAGAAATCCGTTAAACAGGTACCTGGTGATCCCTCAGAGTCTCACTGCTTAGTTGGGAACCAGTCAACGCAATCTCTTCCTTCAGTTTTGTGCTGAACTGACAGAACAGCCGGTCTTCTCAAGAGAAGTCACTATCAGTTGGAAGAGCACACCCCTCTCGTATGATTTGACGAGCGTGAAAATCTGCCCTATCCAGAAGATGAACAAGTGGGCGCTGCGTTGTTGTTTGGGCTGCGAATAAGACCCTACGTGGGTCGGATGGGGATTTGAGATTCTCTTCAGAGAGTGTTAGACTTGGAAGCCTAGCAGTAAGCAAGGTAGCCCCCTGCTTAGGATCGGTTTCGGTAGCTTCATTGAGATCCGGAGGGCGCTGTTCACCCCAATAAGCTGACCTGTTACTGGACGTCTCTCGATCCTGGTCTATAAGTCTAGAGCTTTCTATTGAGGGGACGGTCCTCGAGCGGCTCGTTCTGGTCTGGCTGGGGGGCTTAGCTGGGGAGTTTGAAAGGAATTTGCCGTGAAAGAGACAAAAAAGACAGCGGGACAAGGAGGTAGTAGGTCCCAAATCTCAATTGACACCTCGATCAGCAGAAGACTCGAAAAGCTGGGGAAAAGGCCTCGAAATTCTATCACACCTGGAGGCGCTTGAAGAATCCAATCCCTAAATTCCTGCTCAACACAGCCGTCGTCAAGTAATCGGACACCTAAGAGCACTTTCGGCCATTCAGACGCTTTTGATTCTATAGCCACTGTGTCTTCACTTTTGACTTGGCCGTTGTTTAGCGGCCGAAGTGCAATGAGCCTTGGCTTCTCATTACCAGCTAGAAATGAATGTGAGGGAGTTACCCGAACTGATTTGGTGTGAAGCACCTTCCCTGTAATTTCACATCTCCGAATTTCGTGATTGGCATCGAAGATGGACTGTTCGTGGAAGCTTTGCAGGCGGACGATGATCTGTCTATGAAGTTCAGCAATAGTCAACGTCCGTCCAGAACCCGGAGCTGTAGCCAGCACATCGGTTAGGTGGTTAGTGAATGAGTTTTGCCCTGGAATAGGAACTTTTGACTCAAAGCCACCCGCAAATAGGCCTTCTACTTCCGCTCTGCTGTTATTGGAATTTGCCCTGTACGACGCAAGGGGGAAGCAACAATCATAAAGCAGCAATACGTCCGGCGAGTCGTCTTTGGCGCGTACCAAAAGCGGATGGAAGATTGCTGTATCAATTTGCTTCCCCCTTTCAGATTCCGATCTTTGACTAATGAGCGAATATCAGAACGTCGTAGGAAGGGGAACTAACCGAGGTTGCCAGATGGGGAAGTTTCCCCCAGCGGGATTGTGCCGTGCATGGCCACCATAATAAACGATCAAAAGGTTCTCAGGATGGCCATACTCTTCTAGGAATCTACCCACCCTATCGAATATTGCAAGGTCAGGGTCATTAGAAGGTATCAACCATCTCGACACTGAGTAATTGTATACACTGCTGAAGACTGAAGCCAACCGACAATTTTCGGTTCTCATCGCCCCCTCGTAAGTCTCCTTCCAGCAGAGCATAAGAACCGCAACTTCGGCATATCCAACAAATCTTTTCGGCCAGGCAGAATGGATTGCTTGGTTAAGTTGTGCAAGCCAGTCAGGGAGGGGGATATGGTAAGACGTCGCTGATGCATCATGAGTTCTCGAGGCAGATTCAACATCTAGCGGCGCCGATTGCGACGCGTAGCCACATGATGGGCACTCCATGATAGAATAGGGCGATTACGGGCGTAGTGCTTAGAATTGGGCGGAGACTGGAAAATGCATCCGAAAAGAAACAGCTAGCTGCTAATGGAGGGCAGCTTATGGTATAGATAGCAGGGAATATCTCGCAAGGATCCACGTTGCAGTCACTGCGGCGAAGTGCATGAGGCCTACATGCAATGGGGTCGAATGGGTGTCATGATTGATGCCTGAATTCTAATACACTTGTGCAGTTCGCCTAACACCCCCCTTAACACTACCCATTTCCATTACCCCCCTTCAACGTCCATCTCTTAATATCCACCCCGACTAACCCCGTGCTGGAAAAAAAAGGTTCCATCGAGAATTGGGGCTTTCATTTCGGATTGTTCACGGGGGCGGGCTTAGGTTTAGGCGCCGGTACATGTTTTATCATCTTGATAGTTGTGCCTCCACGCGTCGGAGGCTGTTCTTCGGTGTCTCCATTATACGAATCTAGCCAATGTTGCTGTTCGTCGAGGAAGTATTGTTCCGCAAAGGCGACCTGCTCATCCGATGCCTCGTGCTTTTGTCTTTGGTCTTGGTCTGCTTCGGGGTGACTAGATAGTTGGCTTGGCTTGGGAGTGAACGTTTCTTTGGGCATATTGCTAGAAAGAGCCTTTGATAGTTTTGAGCTCCAAGGGAATTAGATCTTAGAGAGAAAGCGTCCATACTGTTTAGCCCCCATATGTGCAGGATAGGTAAACTTTATATAAAAAAGAGAATGGGCCAATTATTTGACTAAAATGCACTTTTGTCCGCATGACGTGATACGGGTACAAAACTCGCAGGAGGAAACCTAGCGAGTCGGCTCGAGAGAGGGGCTTAGTTTGATTAGGCCAAAGGCGGGGGAATCTCCTACTAAGAATTGAACACGTTCATCTACCATAAAACTCGAAGTTATGATCTAGATAGGAGCACGGCAAAAGGTATAGGCATGCTATCATCATTGAGCAGTGTGGGAAGTAATCTGGGGAGTTTCGAGGCTCCTACAGAACAGGAGTTGTATGACTACCCGTGGTAATGACATTCTCCCTTGAAAGGAGCAAGGCGAAGTTTCTGACCTCAATGAATCAAGGAAATACATTGGTTATAAAAAGTTTACAGCCTATGCCGCCTCAGACCCTGATTTCTTCGCACTCCGTCGATTCGACAGGTTGCATACAAGATCCCTCCTAACTCTGCAAGATCAGCTATGCGAGCTAGAAGAAAGACTGGACCAGATAGATAACCAATTGAGCAACAGGGACACCAAGCTTGCCGGAGCTAACCCACCAAAAATTGTGAATTTTCGTCTCGGAAAAGATAGTTCATCGAATGATGTCCCCAGAGACCCCAATAACGGTACAATCCGTGATGATGTCTCCGAGAGAGCTGAGCTCGTCGCCCAAGTAACAGCGAAGCTCCAACAATATGGTAAGGCTGAGAGGTTGGCATTCTTTGATGACAAAGTGCTTCTCTTGCTAACTTGTCTTTCTAGACGAAGCTGTACTTAGATACTCGCGGATGCGGGGTTTATATTCGGCTTCGAAGGCGAATGTAAACAATATCAAAAACTGGCTTTATAACAACAACGGGGCAATTATGGAAGCCGAGACTAGGTTCCTCCATTATCAAAATGAGCTTGTTTCATTCCGCGCTCCGAAGTCGAACCTCCGCCAATGGTTTGAGAAGCGGGTTGTCTCGTATCCAAAACTTGGAGTTTTCGGGGTGAAGTCGCACCAACGCTCACCTTTAAGCCCGCATGCCGAAATCACGACATACACGTTCAGTGATAAGGCCATAGAGATATTTGGCTCCTCTATGGTGTTTGCAGTAGCGTCGGCCATGTTGATTGCGCCCCTTTGGATCTTACTAAGTTTAAGAACTCTTGAGCAGAAACTAGGGGTTATCACGCTCTTTATATTTCTTTGCTTGGGCTTCCTCAGTCTCACCACTCTGGGTCGCCCGTTTGAACGGCTTGCGGCAACCGCTGGGTAAGTGAAACCTGTGAACCCCAGACTCTGAAGCGATGTCCTGACTGTGGCAGATATTCGGCTGTTTTGGTGGTCTTTTTACAATTGGGATCGCAGGCGTGCAATCGATGTTAACCTAGGATAGTGAAGGCGATACCGAAAGAAGTAGAGGCTCCGAAGCATATGGTCGGAACTGGGGAGTGATATTGATTTATGAGTAAATGTGTTTCGATTGTTTATGGCGATTATCTTTTCCTATCGCAAATTGAGATTATGCTTCATCGGATAACTACGAAATGGATAGCATATATCTCGACTTTTATTGTTATCAATGTAGATTTCTTAGTTGCTCCCACGCAACTTGCTGTCCCGCTATCACGCTGTGTCGGCGCTGCTAACAGCTGCTCTCAGCTGGCAGCCAGCTGCGCGCTACAAAGAGTCCTTATACTGTACAGGTAACCACAAATGTGGGGGTAACAGGAGCATGAAAACAGCCTAGGTACCCCGTACCTTTCTGCCACTATGTCTTTGCACTGACCCCACTTCAACCATCAACACGCGATTGCCTTCAAACCGCATTTCGCATTTACGCGCCGTGGAACCACGACCTGTGAAGCTTTCATGTGCCATTGAGCCCTCGAGTCAATCTCGGCGCATACTAAGATATCTCTACGTTTACTTCTATTCGATACATTTGATAGCCTGTTTGATCAGTAGCCATCAATTCTTTGTTTTCTTGAGCATGGCTCCATCTGCCGAGGATATAGCGGAGTACCTGAAGGAGGCTACGCGCCAACTTTATGCTGCGGATCCCAACACAGTGACAGTCAACTCGGTTCGTCAACGCGCCGAAGAGCAGAATGACCTTGAGAAGGGTTTTTTTGTTATGCAGGATTGGAAGGCCCGCAGCAAGACATTGATCACAGAATTTGTCGTAAGCAGTTGCAGACCCCGAGCTGTCGCGTTGTACCGCACATCAAGCTAAGACACGCATAGCAAACCCTACTAACAAATGACCCTCCTACGTCCGCCTCGGCACCAAAAGCCGAACACGATACCAAGAATGGCGTGAAGCGATCTTCAAGCGACGAACTCTCCTCATCCCCAGTAGCGAAACGCCAGAAGAAGGCCACGCCGGCCGCGGCATCCACGAAGGCTAAATTGAAGAAAGAGTCTTCGAGTTCAGCTCTCAGTGAATTGAGCGATTCGGATGTGGAACCTAAGAAAGAGAGCAAGAATGCGACGACTAAGAAAACAACGGAACGAAAGCAGGAATCGGATTCGGAGTTAAGCGACCTCGGCTTGTCAGAAGAAGAGCCTAACCGGAAAAAGAGAACGAGAAAGCCTGCTGCGCGTCGAAAAATCTAAAAAGGAGGAATCTGAGTCTGAACTGAGCGACTTGAGTTCACCCGAAGACGAGTCGAAACCCACAAAAAAGCGTGGGCGCAAACCAAAACGATTAGATGACTCGGACGATGAACAAAAAGTTGCTGATGCCAAACCCTCGAAGCCGACGTCCAAACGCAAACGGCCGGCTGCGAAGGCAGAGCGGCCTGCGAAACGCACAAAGCTTGAGTCAGAGACCGAGAATGAACCTGATGGGAACAAAGCTAAAAATGATGAAGTTGATGGAGATGTGAAGATGGATGCGGGTGCTTCTGCAAAAGCCGAAGATCCGGAAGAAGGTCCCAAGCCGGAGAAGAAGGAAACGAAGCATCCAGCGGACGATTCAGATTCATCATTATCGTCGGTGCTCGATGAACCCCCTCCAAAGAAACGGAAGGGTAGGGTCGCGAAGGGGGCTGCAAATCCCAAGCAATCTACGTCTAAGGAAGTGACGGGGGATGAAGCTGAGATCAAGAAATTGCAAGGCCAACTCGTCAAATGCGGAGTACGCAAGATATGGGGCATTGAATTAAAGAAGTACGGCGCTGACAGCAAGGCAAAGATCCGCCATCTTAGAGGCATGCTTCGAGACGTAGGGATGGATGGCCGGTTTTCGGAGGCCAAAGCTAGAGAGATCAAGGAGAGACGAGAACTGATGGGTGAGCTCGAAGCCGTCAACGAGATGAATGACCTCTGGGGGCTCGAAGGTCACAATGGGCGTGCATCACGTAGTAAAGCTGTGCGCAAGACGATGAAAGAGGACTCGGATCTCGACGACGACGACGATGACGACGATAACGATGATAAAACGAAGCCGAAGGTTGATGATGGCGATGATGAGGATGGCGTCAAAGTGAAAACCAATTCACGAGTGTCTAAGAGGATGGCGGACCTTGCGTTCTTAGGAAGCGACAGTGAGTCCGACTGAAAAGCTACGTGAATGGTTTACCAGTTTGACGGAAACTCGGAAACTCGGAAACTATTTCCTTTGGAGGTACATTTCTATGCGGTGTTTAATGTCATATTTTCGCGATAATGGCTAGCCTTCTGCCACGCTATCTCGTCGCATTCATCCTCTGAGCTATCAAGCTGAAGACGGCGACTGAGCCCATGAACAAAACAGCATTGTAAAACTAAGTTATGTTTGACTACGGTTAGCTACCGGTAATACCTAATGGCAAACTCATGATATAAGACCTGATGCTTACAGCCCTTCGTGACACTTCGCGTTCCTCATCATCGGAGCGGGCGTCGATGAAGAGCCGGCGGAGGTTTGGGAAACTGGCCTGGGTTATTGTATCAGCGGACATTTGCCAGCCAAGCTACCCATTTGTGAGATAGAAAATCTGCCTACCATGTGTAGCTGCAGCTCCTGGTTCTTGGCGTTTCATCGACGTGATGTTTTAATTATTCAGAGCTAGGCTGCCGTTTCTAAGTGAAAAGACATGCTCCCTTTAAAAAAGGCCAGTAACCTGCTGGTAGTTGGTGAAAGGTGTGGCTGGTAGTTGTATTGATTTAAGTACATAATGGGCAGGGCCCGCTTTTACTATCAGTTGTGGCTGATGAAGCTAGGCTAGGCATTACTCCTTTAAGTGTAACAGCTGTATAGGCCTGCCTGTGGTCAATTTCCAGGTGGGCTAGTTGAAGGTCCACGTCGCCAGTGTTGGCGGCAGCAACTTGCTTTCTCACTATATTATTTCCTTGACGGTTTAAAAACGCATCTCATTCTAGCGGACGACATTTCACATTCTGAAACCGACGACGAAGTAACGATCTTGACAATAGAGATATCGCATGTTTTCGCGCTAAGCCCTGGAAGGGGCCCCTTATTCTCCTACCTGCCTCTAGTCCGCTAATTACCGTCTGACTGGAGGTCCCTTTCGACGAACTCGCCTAAA